>VOMN01051541.1:0-23049 GCA_014899125.1 Orchestia grillus | reverse complement strand
CGATGTACTATGCTCTGTATGTGAATGATATCGGAATAAACGATTTTTATTTATTTCATTTATTTTTTATAACAATTTTATCAACCTATTAACTATAACTCGGCTTTATAATATTCATTACCTAAGTTATGCTATAGTATGCGCAAAATTATGGCAAACAGTTTTATGGTTTTACTAAAACAGTCAATACGTGCACCAAATTAACATACATTTATAGATTGCAAATGTCACCATCATCAGTTGTTTTGTTTTTATATTATACTCACATTAACCTTCAAGAACCTTTATTAATTCCAACATGTACATATTACGGTTGGGTTTTCAATGCCTTACAATTACTGGTGCGGTGCGGGGTGTGATGTGTGGTTTAAGCCTCCTTTTCCAAGGGAAGTACTCCCTACTTACGTGAAATGCCTTGCCTGATCGAACCCTGAACGTCCCAGATGCGAAGCCATCACGCTATCTAATACGCCATGGAACACTTGAATTTCTGAGTGAGTTCCCTTTCTGTATATATACCTTCATTTACTAGAGACCTATTTTATGACACTTTACACTAGTAAACATCCATTATGTTGAACACTGCAAGGCTTACGGTTTATAATCATTTGGTGAGTCATACCACCATAATTTTTATTCGTACTCAATCAGATATCTCATTCTTTTGGTTTCATAATGTGTTTAATTGCCCATTTTCATTTCTGAATGGCCGTTTACAATTTGAACTCTACTTGTTCAATCAAATTCAATTGATGCAACTATTCATTTGGTTTCCTTTATAATTAGCCCAAGGGCCTAATCCTGATCTCTTCAAAGAAGCTAGTTTCTATGTTATTTACCAGGATGACTTTTGAGTTAGTATATATACGTATAATTACATTAGTAAAAGTGTGCAGCAGATTGATGATGAGACACGTTCCCCTACAGTACATTAATGACTCAAGTTTTGTGTAAAATTATTCTTTGCGAGTTCCAAAGCACGAAACTTCGAATTGACTTCAGGAGCAGAAATTCGTATAACATTGTGGTGCAGCCACTTACTCAGAATGAAACCAGGTTCCATCGTAGCTTTCAGTGGGCGAAGTTAGCTGGAATCGTTGTGCATCATTAAGAGGCTAGGATGAATTCTGATTTTGTTCTCAGTAAGTGGTTGTCGCTTAATTAAATACAAATTTACGTGCTTACCTCAGAGCAACATCCGAAAGACTCAAATAATAATATGTACAGTACACAAATGTGTGTGTGAATTATTTTACTGATTCTCTTTACAGTCTATGTCATCCTTTTCTTTATGCTAAAAAAAGTATAATAGCAATTTTGAAAATCTCTGTACGAGGGGAGTGCATACCTACACAAATGCTAAATGAAGATAAATAATTACCCCAAATTCGTTAATCCTATTTTACCCTAAACTGGAAGCCATAAAAAGTATCCTTCAGGTTCCTAGTTAAGATTCAAGGCACCGGGAGTTAATAAAAAACACACCCACAAAAAAAGGGTATTTCGTTGACGTTCTGCATAGCAACCGGAGACAAGTACACCAGAGACCTTCTTAATTTGGCTGAAGATTCGTTAGACAACCGGTATATGTTTTATCAAAGTTAGTACTAAACAGTCAATTCATACAGTACTGTTTAATTTTGAGTCAGCATGAATTACTCTACCTAACACCCATCATGCAGTTCCTCGGGTAGAAAATATATCTTACGCGAATGTTTGGTCTAAAATTCATACCTTAGATTGTTGGCTTCTTATCATTGTAATGAATAATTATCTGCTACTCTAGAAAATAAAAATTTTTTAAGATCAATTTATGTACCTTGCTCAGGAAGCGTACTCTATTGCGGGAGGCCTAGAAGTGAAGTGCCACTCAAGTATGCAGTTTTATCTTAGTTTACGCCCAAAAATTCCTGAAATGCTATTTTCGTTATTTCTTAACTCACTCAGATCCTCTAGTGTTACGATTCGAATAAAATAGAGGCGAGAAATAGGAGCTGCCTCTCTCTGAAAGAATTCCCCTGCTATTATTTACCTTCTTGACCTAGAGAAAAAAGACAAAGTGCACAGTTATGCATAATCATCGCATATCTGTTCATCACACAATGGCGCCAGTACAAATATATATTAAAATATAAACAATTCTGTCTTCCTCCTTCAAAAGCACTAAATCGGTCCTATCAAACAACCATTTTCTTTTCCTTTTTGATTTTTATAATATGCTCGTGTGGCTTCGTGGGCTCCATGGTCTAGTGGTGAGCGTGATGGCCTCGCATCCAAAAGGACTAGGATTCGAGCCTCGGCTCAATAGGCTTTTCACGCGACTGCGGAGTACTTCCCTTGGAAAAGGAAGTTTAAACCACACATTCCTCACATCCCTCACCACACCAGTAGTTGTAAGGCATTTAAAATCCAACGGTAAAACGTGTTGGAATGAATAAAGGTTCTTCGCATGGCACTATAATATGTTCCTTATATATAAAACTCGCTCTAGCTTATGACGCTCCATGAGGGGGACGACTGTAGAGCTGTTGTTTGCTGGAAGCAAAGGACGAGAGTACTACATCTAGGTAATTTCCTCCTATATCGAGGGCAAGTCACTATTTCAGAGGTGTAAATTGTAACGAGCAGAATTTAAAGCCTCCTGCGTCTCTCACATCAAATGTCAGGCTGATGATGTCGTAAAAGCTCCATTTTTGGGAATAAGCAACGAGCCAATGCACTCATAAAAAGAAATATAAAATATATAATATTGTATAAGAGAAACCCGCTGACCCAATAACTTTTTTGGGCGGCATTGGTAAAATTGGGTTTCATTCCTCCATTCATAATGTTACGTTCAACTTGTGAACAAGAATTTATGCTTAGAAACGTGTTTCGTTTAAGTTCAAGTAAACATAACTTTTCAGAAAACTTCTTGTCTTGCAACAAAAGTTGGGCGGGAAAAGGTTAATTGACTAACACTAGAGCCTGAATTTTTCAAGGATTCCACTCAGATCACTTCTGCATTAGATCTACGTAGTTGTACAAACGATCATTGACAGCTCATTCAAAGTTACGACTGCAGCCATTATTGAATTGTTTCCGTTCGATTTATGTAACTAGGTATGTGTTAACTCTACTGCCAAGATCTGAACATATAATTCAGGTCACACCAAGAGTCTGTGCTTTTATTTTGAGGACTGCAGTAAGTCCATTCAAAATGAGAAGAAATTGAATGCTTGAGGAGATTCTTATGAATATTTTCCAACTTTTACTACCGAAGCCACTTCAGACAATATCATCGGTGTAGCTCAGCAGATATATATATATATGTATATATATATGTATATATATTGCGCTTAGTGGTATTCAGAGTTTGTATTACTTGTTCAATTGCTATTACGGAAAGGGTATCGCATAAGTTTCAGTTTGAGGTTCAGTTTCAATTTCAGTTTCCGTTTCTCGTTCAACCTCCTTTTCAGAGCCAGTTTCAGGTTAATACTCATTTCTGGTTACAGGTTCATATCCAGTTTACATGGAAAGTTTTTGATTCAGGTAAAATAATAAGAACAGCTCAGGCATCCTGTCTATCCCCCGAGGGCTGCTAAGTCAAGTTGAACTGACGGACAGGGCTATCCCCCCGCTGTGCATAGCTCCGAGGAACATTTGACTAGAACAAATGGACTTATATAATATTGCACGCTGCTGTATGATTATTTCAAGTCGACTATGACACAAACGGTTTGAATATAATGAAATTAATTAACCTCTACGTAAACCTAAATTTTACAGCAAATCTATCGATACACTTTAACTTCGACGTCATATGAGATTATCGGAACTGAGGGAGCAGTGTTCTTTTATTTTAAAAATGATTGATTACCCTAGTGTTATTCATTGAAAAAATACTATTTATTTAAAGAGTATGGAACACATATCATTAAGTTACTCAGAAATTGATAGTTACGAATAGGTTATTGATTTTCACGCGCAGCCAACGTTCACTTCATTTTTTAAAAGTGATGAAATGAAAATGACCTTCATGCTTTATATTTACAGAAGACAACGAGCGCGTGTCAATACTTGAAAGTATTGTATTTGCATAATTGCCTTCAAACTTTATGGTTGGCTGAAAACTTACAAAAACAGACAATTTAACTACATGGTTCAGAGTCATTTTTTTTATCTCGTACTATGTATAGTCAGACGGTGCGTGCCATGTGCATAGAACATCCGGACACATATTCCGGGCCCCATGAATGATGATAGTGTCTTTGAAAGAAAAACATGTATAACTTTCTTGTGCATGATTTGGCTATCCCTGCAACGTTAGAAATTTTTACCATCCATTTATTGGAGGCTCTAACTGATAAGTGGTCCCGTTGGTTCAACTTAAATTTACGCACAGATAGTGTGCGCGTTAGTTTGGGCCTTTTTAAAATTATCATGTTTTAGTTCTGTCATGTTATAGATCTAATGAAACTCTGCCCTACATAGAATAAGCATTTAGGACAGAGACGAGTAAAGTATCATACAAAACATAAGAAATTAAAATTACACCTTTTTCACACATATTTTAAAAACACTTCTCGGAGACTCTTCTCATTGACAAAAAAATAATAAAGATAATGATAAAATGATACATAAGTACGGGGTTTTGTCCTGTATCTCGTGTTGACCACGGCATTTAATTGTCCCAGAGAGTTTTGTCCTTCTACGGAACTTTGGCTAACGAAGACTACTTTAAGACTGGTTTAAAATCATTTTTTTTACGTCTGCCACCCTCACAAATATTTACGGTATGCCCACTCACCCTGCAAATTCATGGCTTCTTGAGGATAAAGGCGGTGAATATGTGCTAAGTTTAATCAAGAAAATTAAATTTTATTCCGTTCCCTGAATATTTTACATACTTCTCCTACCCTTAAAATATCACCTCACACCACCAAGAGACACGGCACCATTGCAAGGGTAACTCTGGTTTGACGAGCTTGGTTTTAGTAGCTTGATGTAGAGATCTTTGCGCGTAGTAACTCTGGGCACCACACCGTCCCCACCTGTGCGTAAATGATAAGTCGAAATTGGCTTCGGGAATGTCAGCGAATTTTAAGAACTGCCGGAACGAAAACCAACCCATCGTGTGACTGAAGGTGAAAGCGACAGTACAGGAAAATGAAAATAACGATTGCTTCTGTTTCTAAAATGAGGAAAGTTCCAAATCCACAGTCAAAATTAAAATAGGAGCAGTACACCCAAGATATTGAAGATTTTATTTACTTTTTTACTCGGTCATCCAAGGTCTAGAAGAGAAAATGCTGCTTCTACAGCTTCGTTGTGTACAGCTGAGCACTCTTCTCCTTCCAATCTTTCTTCAAAATCGCTGTCTTCTTCAACAGTGTGCTTCTTGATGAATGAATGCTACGTGCTCCGATGGAGGCATCTGGAACAATGCTTTGATCTTCGCGACTGTGACATCAGTCTGTTGGAAGTAGACTGGACTGGACTGGAATTGTTACTAAAAGTAGAATTGGAAAAGGAATTGTTTATTTTCTAGAATTATCCACAGTTGACGTGAAATTACCGCCATTTACGAGAAACAGCGCTACTAATTGGGTTTTAAATCTGTGTCAAATTCAGCTATTTTCTCTTCATAAGGAGGGTGCGCATGGAACGCCAGGTGGCACAGTTTGGTCCTCTCAGATCGTGTAGTTAAAAAAGCAAATATTTTCCAGTGACTGGACGAGGAAAGTAATTACAAATATTATGTGTTATGTTTATTTTTCGAGTAAGGAAATACACATTTGTACATCATGAAAAACATTTGAAATCAGTCACCATCAGAGATGCCTAGACACTAAATTATCATGAACTCCTGTAAACACGGCATGATGTGAGTACGTAGTAGATGGAAACATTAGATCCTTGTTCGACTTCCTACATCATACTGTCATCACGAGAACGTCTGCTTCCGTACAAATAATGTGGTGTATCGTGACATGTTTTATCCCTAAATGAGATTTTATAAATGTTCGAGAAATGTCAGGGATCATTTGAATTCTAGCACCGTATCCTACCATTTCAAAATATCCTACGTACAATCTCAAATCGAAAAATGGTGGTGGTTCGCTAGATTTTGCATTAGAAATATCTCACATTGTTTTTAACACAACGTTCATGACTCAAATACATAGGGTATTTGTCCTGTAATTCTCACTTGTTAAAAGCCAACGATGGGCGTTTTAGAACACTTAGAAAATTACGTAGAACTATACGACTATATGGATCGTCATTGCTAACGGAAGTTAAATAGAAGATGCAATAATGGTTGCTTGATTAGGAAAATTTCGTGCTTAAAATTTTACACCATCAAGTTTGCGGAAATCATTCGTAGCTCTGCTTTACGACTTTGCGAATGTATAAACAAATAATGCAAATGTTACCGAGAAGAAGAGACGATTTTTTCTTGAACAAGTAAAGACGTGGCGATAACTCCACGCCAACACAATTACGTGTCCGTGAATGCGTTTGAATATTTAATAGTTTACTAAATTCGAGAGAATAATTCCTCTGGATTGGCTATGAATTCAAAGCTCATGATGTCAGTGTTGGTTGTTCTTAGACAACTGCAGCAGAATACGTAGAAACATATGACTAAAATAAAATTTTTTTACTTAGACTGAGACTTCTTATTGCCCTAAGTGACAACTTTTTACTTTTTCCAAGTTAGATATCGGTTAGACATTCTATCATCGTTTTGTCGTATGAAAGGCTTACTAGTCTATCCTTTTAGTATCTCAGAGAGAAATGTACGATGTTGTTTCTCAACTATAGACACAGCAACGTAGGGCACGCCTAAAGAATACTGTAACCCAAGGCTTTGGGTTGAAACCCCAATTACAGATAAGGAATCTAACAACTGTCTAACTCTAAGTTATCGGAGATATTGTCAAGGTTTTGCTCTCTTATGAAGTATAGATACCGTGACCAGCACCATCGAATCAAACTAAGATCAGCAGGGGAGGCGTGCCTGGAGTATTCATATTCAGGGAAATAGCAACCTACATGTATGCTATGGGTTGTCATCTAATTTTCATGATGTTTCATTTCACTGAACACTAAGTTAATAGAAGTGGTATCATGAATATTAGCTTTCTTAGCGGTTTCCGCCGATGGGGCGCTTGTCGATATTTTAGCATTCACCAATCTACGTCATAACTGTAAAGCATTGCTGCACAAATCAAATTAAAAAGTTAGAACCAGGAGAAACTTTCCATACTAATTACCACTAAGAAGCAAAGTATTAAATAACATCTGTTTATATTCTGAAACAAGCGTAAAAGCAACTTTCCAGTTTCAATCTTCATGTGTAGGGGTGGTCGAACGCTAACATGGACATTAAATGGGACACATCCATTTCGTAAGAGCAGTTAAAGGCGAATTTGTTGCAAACGCTCAAGGTACGTTTTCTACGATGCTAAGTCGTGACGAAGCGCAACGACAGCAACAGAATTCCACACAGCAGATGCCTGGTCAAGGCTTTCAAAGTTTTGAGGATAAAACTCATACACTGCACCCGAAGTTCAGAGTAAAACCTCCTCAGTTTCAGGCAGAGTTGTGGAAACGAAAATCACCAACCTTTATTTTTGCAATCCTTAGCTTAAGTTACTCGATTTCTACACTTGTGCTCAACCAACAACACTCATTTCGTTATTCACGGTCCAGAGTCCTCCTGTTTTACTGCTGTTTTGTACCAAGGACATTCACTCTCTCTCACGTCACATTTCGTATACTCGTACAATTCTTTCGGGTCGCAATTTCATCGAAAGATCAGGCCAAAGTTCGAGTGTCCATTTAGAATTTTTTCGGTCGACGTAGAATGATATCGTAAAGCTTGCAGTTAATTTGCCAGTTAGAACCACGCTTGAAAGAATAATTCATTTTCTAGAACTGGGAATTTAAACTTTTGTTTTACTTGACTTCAGAACTGCCAGTTCCATACTCAACTGATTTAGCCCTGTTGATCCTGTTTTCGAGTACAATTTTTTTTTAAACAAATGGTACGCTGAGACCGCTCACGTGTATGTATCGATATGGTGTCGAGATAGGTGCTGAGTTACCAATACTACTTTGTTTTGACGAATAAAATTGTAACTGCATATGCTATAAGTAAGGACGCGCACAAAAATCGTTCCCACGAGTTTGACAAACAAATATTAGTCTGGCTTCTAGAGATGCCAAGACCGTAAGGATTAAGAAATTTTATACACTTGTGTATCAACTTTGAACTCGAATATTTCAAAAAATTCATTCCTACACCATGAGTATAGTGTGCAGTTCCTGTTTCATGCGTGTTAGCATCGTTCACGACAGTAGCAACTTGACGTTCAAGTTTGCAACGATTTATCTACATCTGGGTACACATAATATGTAAACAGAGAGGCAACTTGACGGCCAAGAAACTCGTGAACACCAATCGTTAATTCATTTTAAGCGAGAGAAAGTGCACCCCGATTAATTAACGAGGGGGTGAGAACTAATTTACCTCGTGCTTGACTACTTGAAAAACCTTATGCAGTGACCACAAGAGCCAAATCCAAACACACACGTAGACAACAGCCATTTAAAGGTGAGGTATGGTACAAATTCCGATTATTAAAATAGCTATTAAACGTTAGAACAACAGCGCGGTGATACTATACATGCGCCTGATGAAGCTCAGGCACTTGAACCTGTTGAAAAATAAGAACCTAATCTGGCATCATGACCAAACAACTGTGTAATACAGAATCTAGAAAACGGGGAATGTCTGACTACAACAATAACCTCTCAAGGAGAAACAATTAACAAGGAATAACAGTCGGAGGCTAGATTTATGATTCGTGTTTCGTTTAAGCAGAAGACTAAAATTAATCATCTTACTTGTCCTCATTACAATAGTGACAGATCACAGGGCAAGTGAAGTGCAATCAGTCCGAAAATTTAAGATTACCCATGGAAATTATGACTATAATTGATATCAAGATTTATTAGCGTTATTTATCCATATTATTGTAAGAGGAACTTATAGCTTTTACACGAGTACAGTATAGGATAGTTATTGTAGTATTATAGGGCTTGATTATAATGAAGGATTACTGCGGAAACTCGATAGTTTTATTTAAATTTAGGGTTATTTTTTGAATGTAGTATTTGGTATTATAATCAACTCGCACGTTGAAATTACTTCAAATTGAAAAGTTCGATTAAGTTACAAATATTAATAACTATTATGTGCCGAAGGAGTTACAAAGAACTGAAGCTCAACAAAAATGTGTTTCCATGGTAGAGAACTTATCTCTGAAACTTCTTTCGAAGAAGAAAGTTTTCGACTCTTGCCAACAATGTAGCAGTAGAAAAATTGTACCATAATCAATTTTCAGTATAGTTAAGCATTTAATGACGTACAAAATCCGTGCGGGGGTCAGAAACGGGAACGACTTTCAGTGGGGAGCTCCCGCAAGTTCACCTTACAGAAATGAAATATTTTCGTTCTAAAATGATTATTCTTTATCAGCAAATTAAGAAGATCATAATAAACAGCTCGTGATAGATGGTAAAGTTTAAAAAACAAAGTCACCCACCAAATTGAAATAGTGAACAAACATGAAAGAAGTCGCACTTTGAAAAACAAACGTATGTTTTGTTCTCAATGCGTTGCATTCAAAGTTGACCCAATAAAATGTCAAAGGAACCGAAATGTAGGAACAAAGTCATCTCTACTTGATGAGCATATGTGCCGGATTCGCTATAGTGGCTTGTGTTAGAGTTGAAATTCATCGTTCAGATGTTACCTGTAAAACTATATTTTCTAACTCCCCAAACAGACGCGGAGTGGAGAACGGCCTCCAAGAAACGTACGTCTCTTAAAGTGGGAACCAAAAAAATTGAATCAAGAAGTCCAGCCACGTCGTCCATGCCATGTCATCGTAAAGACACGAAACCTCTCCATCTCAGTCTAACTTTTTCGCCACCCCATCGACAAATTTATTTAAAAAATGATAAAAATACTGAGAAGGCCAAAAATTATGGATAATCGTAGGTGTTCTGTTGAAAAGTTCAACCTTGAGCAATGCAGGCTGTCGTGATGTGGTGATGAACAGTTGAACAATGTTCTTCATTGAAAATATAAGCAGGGTGGGACCTCTTGCACCTAACGAATGTTGCGAAGGATTTTGGCACAGGCTTTTGAAAATCTACGACCATTTCTCAATCAGTCAAGTCAAAAAGGTCATCTTCAAAATGAAAAACTTTTTACGCATGTATTTTCAAATACTGAATTGCTGTCTTCATTGAGACTTCCAGTTGGTAAATGATTATTAGGGTGGCAAACAGACGGCAAAGTATTTGCTTCTAAGCAACTACTCCATCAAAAATCCTGTGCTATAAAATATTGCTTTAGTTTATTTTACCGGCTTTGGTTTTGAAAGCGATTTTCCGAGCAATAAGGAATATTTTCCGACATGATGATACGTTCCGCTCTAGTAAAGGTCGCACACTTCCATGAAGCACAGGAGACACTTGATTACTGTTTCTTGTAAAAATATAGGGCCGATGATACTGAGTCGGCATTTAACCACCAATGTATACGAACGTTCTTACCTCATAAAGCTGCCATTCTTTTATAGACAAAAAGTTACCATAGTTTGTCTGTACATATTTGCTTTGAGAAAGAAAATTACAAAAGATTGCCGAGGTACACTTGAAAAATTGAAAATAACCCTGGCTATTGCACGCGTAATCTCGCTTGGCTGCCGGAAAAATTTTCGAGGCATAAGATGCTCAGTTGCATTTGACAATAAGCAACTCTCTACAGCAAGGGTTATTTTCCTTATATGCTTAATAAATATTTTGTCGATTATTGTAGGAAATCCATTCTTACTTGAGAAGAAGGAATGGGCAAGAAAGGAATATTACACCTGAGGATCAGCTAGAACTTTTCGATGTATGACTAGCGAGACAAAATTAAGAAGCTCATCACGAGTGGGTCCTGGAACCCTTATCCTACAGACTGTGCCACTGCCTGCAAATGATTGCCGACCTGTAATCCTCGTCGCTATTCTTTGTATGGAAACGATCGCATTCCTTAAGAATATGTGTTCAAAAATAGTGATTTTCTATCGTTTACCACGGAGGAAGAACTTCAAGCCTTAAATATTTGCGAACTATAACGATTGCTGTAATACCTAGTCAGTAAATGAATACCAAAATCAACATCAAAGAACAGATACTAACGGTTAGTCTGTAGTGAATTTTTATGGGCTTACTTGATGTTTATAGATCAGTCAAATCAGACCCACAAAAAAAATAAAAGTTTGTGCGTTAATTGCAGCGACCATTTCGTTTCATACGAAAGTTAACGATAAACTTCTGTAATTGATTATTGTCAGACCGTCGATTGTCGGATAAATAGATATTTTCAGATAAATAAATGACCGCCTTGCAATATCATGAAATTGTATTGGACTAAGAACTTAATTTCACTAACGTAGAATACTTGTAGATCGAACCTTACAAGTAAGAAGGGCCACAACGGGGCGGTGTGGCCAGACTGCGAGTTAACTTATTGATGCATAAATTTAATCCCTCAATGAATTCTGCTGCTATTTTAGAAACAAGTTGTCTGCTTGTGATTTGTATCAAAAAATAAAATTTGGAGAAAATTTTCCTCTAATTACTGAAATAAGTGCGATTCCGTAAAAGGAGCGAAAAAAGGCATGGGGTACAGTAACTCGGGGTAAAAACAAACGTAGCTGACGATATTTTTACATTTCGAGTATGAGTTAATTCATTAGAGGATATGGAGGCATCCTATAATCAATAAATCATTTAGTGCCATTTCGTTCTGTTACAATTGTGTTTATTCGGTATAATTACCCTCAAGTGCCCATACAAATAAACAAAGGGTTAGAACATAAGAAACTGTGAGTGTTGAAGTTAAAGCTCCTTCAAACGATCAGTCAGTGTCTGAAGACAGTTTCGGCAGATATCCAAATGTAGGCATCGAATGTTAACTTTGATCTCAATTCTGGAGTCAGGTCGGTTGGGTGTCTGCCGACTCTGTCTTCAGACATTGACTTGTTGTGTGAAGGCCGAGCGAATGTTCGCGCGGGGCAAAGCCGCAATCGAGCTCAAGTTGGTCTCAAGACCATTATTCGAGAGGGAGTTTTAGAACATAATGGCTCAAAGGTTTTCGAAATTCGAGTTCTTACGAGTATTAGTTCGAATTTTTAACAGTTTTAGAGACCTTTCGTCATTCTTCGAATGGAAAAACGTTATCTGCGCAAAACATCGCGTAGTATCTAAGAATGACACACTGTACAAAACGCGATCACGAATTAACATCAAACTTCTCCAAATAGATTTTAGAATGTAAAAGCTGCAAACCCTAAATTCAAACAAAGAATGGCTTTCCAGTAGTGCCAAAAATGATGGATTCCTAACATCTTATAATCTGACGTACATATACTCGAAGGTCTGAACTGTAGACTAGTGTCTGCCCCGTGCGAGGGAAGCACCCGAGACCAATTAAGGGTCAACTGCTTGAGCGAGCAATTAGATTCAATGAGATCAGTTAAAATCGCCCTGTGAAATGTTATTCTCTGTTGCCTAAATTTTGCCGTAAGCACCAACGCAGCAGTGAGTCAACTCAGGCTCAGGTGTCCTCCAACTTGGTGACTTTGCGTGCGTGAGCGCGTAGGCGGCACATCAGTGTAGCCTGAACAAGAGGGCCCTAACCACGTCCCAGGGGCCCATAGACCTTGAGATAAATCAACCTAATATTTCCATCTGGGTTTAAATTGCACGATACAGGCTTCGGATTTCAATTTCTGTGTGAAATAATTTGTGATGAGCCGTCTACCGTTGTGTATATAAATGCTGGTTTTAGGGCTGTGTACGATCTTGTTGTGGATATGAATACCAGTTACCACTGGACGTGATGCATTATATATATGTAAATACTAGGGGTAACTGATAATTCGCCTTACGATTTTCCCTTAAAGAATATTCAAATCTGTTACTCTGATGGTGCTCGACACTGATAGGTAATACTGAAGGTGCTGCGACACTTCTAGGTAATACTGAAGGTGCCGCGACACTTCTAGGTAATACTGAAGAGATCGAAGTCGAGTGAGAACAACTCCTTCAGTAACTAAAATTCTGTACATTTTGACGTATTGAAATATACAACGTTACATGGTAACTGTGACAGATATTAAAATATTCAAAGTACACGTATTTTAAGTAATTACCCGCCGCAACCTCCAAAAGCAGCTCCGCTGGAGATTACCTTTTTCTCAAACAACTATTCTAACAGCAGAGCTACAGATATCTTACTCTGTACAAGATCCGATAATATAATAGCAATAATTTCAGAATAGAGTACTCACTATAACTTATAGGTTGACTTACGAGAAAAACACCTGAAGTTTATCCGGCCTGCAGGAATGAATTAGACGTCAAGGCCTAAGAATAATACTGAATTTGTTATTCGTTTGTACTAATTAACTTTATTTTACATACATACTCGCAGATGCTTTGGCAGATAAACTCAGAAGAGCTCAATATTCTTATTTTTTTAGATCAAAAAACAGTTTTCTGGTTATATACATGATGTAAAAATGGCTCTAATTTACGAAAAAGAGATTGCACAGTTTCTTTTCGAAAAATGCTTGCGCAATTTTCTTGGTTAAATTTCGAGTATATTTCCATGAATTAGGAGCGCGTAAGCAAATGGTTACCCAGCACATTAGAGTTAACAAAATTAAATCCTTGAAGTAATAACAGATATCTTAGTAAGATCATAGAAAAGAACGCTCATCATGCTCCCGAATCTTCTCAGACTAGAGGACATGCGAGCGCATATGCTACCATACGGACCTTGAAATTACGCATTGAACTTTAACTTTCTTTAAGAGAATTCAGACTTCTAAAATACAAGGTCATTCATGGGATTCATTTTAAGATACACCGTGTGGATTCAGCAGGGGTTTTCTAGTCTTTGGAATGCGACGAGAAAAGAGGGTCCAAAGAAATTTTTACAAGGAAATGACGAAAATGGTAAAGTTTAAGGGCACTCCGTTTGAAATTCGTATTAAACTCTATGTGCTGGCATGGCCGCATATCGTCTGCGCAAATTTAATAATGTTAGCCAAGGATGCGTCTGGAGAACCAAGATAAGAGTTTAAACTCAATGATTTTTGTGCCAATTTTGGTTTGCGATTTCACACGTGACGTCAGACTGGCGGTAGTCAGCTAGTTAACCAACTCGCCATCGCTAGTGAGCCGAGACTATTTGACTTGAACATCCGAATGTACGTCTCAGATGTAGGATAGGCAGACATCTCGTACGGCTCAGATGTAGGATAGGCAGACATCTCGTGTCTCATATGTTGGGATAGGCAGATATATGCTACGTCTCAAATATATGAAATGAACAGGGCCGCGCTCTGATGCAACGCTTTATAACTACTATACAGGGATCCTAAATTCGGAGAACTCGCAACATCTTAACAAATCTAGCAAATTTTTCACGAAGAGACGGTACTGAAGGCAACAAATCTGCCATAAAATGACTGCAAATGTTCAACGATTCGCATGCATTTTATGCTCACATCATACATCGTTTGACAGCAACGGGGTTTGAGAGTGGATATGTGTTTATCATTCCCTGAAAAGTTCATAATTAACAGAGAATTTCAAAGCGCCACATTCATTTTGGGGATAATAAATACAAGGCTACATTGCAGTAAAATGAACGCTCGACGGAATGAAGGCTACTTTCAGTTGAGAATTATACACTGTCATCACTCACCATGCTGGAGAGTGCACACTATGCCGACAGCTAAGAGCATGTCTGCGTCAAATCATCCTGAAATTACTCGAAGGAACACCAGCTCTTGACACAAGCTTAACTAGACGTCCAGGAACGTTCAGTCAAGGAAGAAAGTGGCTCGCCTAAAGATAGATTTGCCTTAATTAACTAGAGCAAGGCGCAAAAAAGCATGCGTATTCAATTTTTGTCGTAAAGGGCAAATTTGAATGACGGTGCTAAAAAGAATCTCCATCAACTTCTATTATATCGAAAGGGTTTTTTAAAAATTGACTACCTATGAAATTCTGAAGCATACCAGTTTTATTTGATATCATTGTATCTTTAGAGGGTGTCATAAGAGAGGAGTCTACCGTGATAAGCCGATAAATCTTATTATACGCCAATTCAAAACATCTATCAAGGCAGAAATCCGGCGAATTGGACCAGAACTCACTAATGCCGTAAGGAACAGCCTCTCCACATGAAGAATATTATCTTCAAAGAATTTTAATAGCAGAAATTTTAATTCTAATTTAAATAAAACTTGTAAGTTTGTGGATTCTTTTACTTCTCAGTTTTTCAAAATCATTTGATTATTTCAGAAGTTATTATAGATTCTTTTTAGTCCTCTCATTAAAAACCTCCCTGTAGTACCAGGTTTGGGAAATCGTAGTGCGCTTCTAAAGGTGATAATAATAATTTTCACAAATTCTCTTTTGCTACATTTTTTACCCTCAATCGAGCTTACTTTCACACCATGACATACACCTTCTATTTGTGATACCCATGTCATAATTTCCGCGCTAATTATTTGTTGAATTGTAATCAGAATTATCTAACATTTTCCAACTTCGATAAATGGACAATATAAAAAAAACTAATTGGAGATCGCGGATTTGATCTACATTCAAGTTCCTTGCAATGCACCAAAAAATACCTTAAAAAAGAGAGCTATGAATTTGACTGTATGAGAAGAGCTTTAATTTTACATGCAAAAATGCCTTACACGGACACCAAATTTTCTCTTACTGTATTGCCACGAAATACGCGGGAGTCTTGGGAAAAAACTAGTTTTGCATTAAAAATGTAGATCACGCTATTGAACTCAAAGACATTTTACCAACGATAAGCAAAATTCAGGACAGTATCTAGGTCAACCGCAAGAAAAAAATCGATTTTCTTATGGCCAATGCAACACGGCCTAAGGAGCACCTGTCGCACAGAAGTTCTAGAAATTAATGAGCTTCGCCCCTAATGATGCTCGTCACTTAGAGTTCTAGAGGGTCTCGTTAGCCCTGAGCTGTACTCCTGCCCTCAGGTTACAAATTATGGGTAAATGTTGCCTTAAAATTGACTGCGAAGTATGCGACTGACTTTGAACTATAAGATTACCGAAAGAGTTTGGCAAGGTGGAAGTTTCTGCGAATGCGTTAATCTGGATATGTGGACAGGGTATACGAGTCCCTTTTGTTTTATCTATGCAAAAACGAGTCCTAGTCATCCGTTTTCAGTCAATTTATGATCATTATTTGACTATTATATTTAAAATAGATAGAAATTTTACGTACTACGGGCGCTGAAACAGTGAGAGTCTTAGGGTTCGACGCTGTGTTTTTGGCTCCACTGGAAAAGGTAACGAAAGATCGGTTCAAATTATTTTTCCAATGCAGAGGAATATCATGACAGATAATAGGGTAAAACAGTTCCAGGGAGGCCAATAAAATTCAAATTTGAAATAGAAGTTTAATCATCAGAGGATTGATAATCGATGGAGAAGTGTACAACTGGCTTGCCTATAGGAATGATTCTTTTAGTTTTTCGCCAACAATTAATGTGTAAACCAACTATTTGCCTCTGCTTGAAACACTTAGCAAAATATTTTCTTACTGAAATGCATAAATTCTAAACTAATCATCATTAAATCATTTGAAAGGCTGGATAACCAAAAGACCCCAGAGCCCCCGTTCTCCAGGCACGTCAGAATCAAGTTGCAACCGCCCAAACTGAACATTTCAATTCGCCAAGAATGGAGGCGAAAATTTCACGTAGAGCTAAGCTCGGGGTTTGAAAGATGAAAAAATTTCAAATGTAAATCGATAAGCTTGAACACCAGTAAGCAGAAAAGAAATCCAAAGAGAAGTAGTCCTGTTGTTTCAGATCAGGTAGCAACTCGTTCTACCAATAAATAATTAGACACAATTTCAACTGAAAAGATTCATGTTATTCTTTTATTTATTTATGTATGTAATGATTCAAGCTTAAATTTCTGCGTAATAATTTTGATCAAATATGCTTCTTAAAAGCTTGACCAAGAATCAACCTTTTCTTCGTAAGTTCCTTCTGTCGCGCCAGAAATACGATGGTTGGTAACCCTGAAATTTGTATACTTTGTCAAATGCTATCGGTTTCATCGCAGTTTGGGCTTCCATCATGGATTTTGTTTATCGCAATTTACGGTTCCATCGTGCGTTTTGTTTTCTCAATTTATGGTTCTATCGTGCGTTTAGTTTTTTCAATTTATGGTTCCATCGTGCGTTTTGTTTTTTCAATTTATGGTTCCATCGTGCGTTTAGTTTTCTCAATTTATGGTTCCATCGTGCGTTTTGTTTCTCAATTTATGGTTTCATCGTGCGCTTAGTTTTCTCAATTTATGGTTCCATCGTGCGTTTTGTTTCTCAATTTATGGTTTCATCGTGCGTTCTGTTTTCTCAATGTGTTAAGTGCAAAGTGACGCACTAATTTTGCCCTGATCCGTTAGACAAGGAACATCGACAACTTCTGTAGTTTGAGAAGTCTTCCAGTTTGAAAAAATTCTGGAAGAGCTCCTCCGCTCACTGATTAAAATTTCAAAATACGTCAACAAAATAAATAATTTCCGCTAAAGCAAAGACAAATTTATAGGCGAACCAATCCCTTTGAGGTAATGTTGTAGGGTACTTGCTAAACTTCACTATACAGTAAGTCCTAACTACCGCTAAAATAATAACCGTAAGTATTTGCTCACTAAGCCCGCAAGAACTAATTAACGCATAAAATATCTCAACAGATAAATAAGTAACAACTTGTCTCACACATTGTGGACTCGCTCAGAACAAAGACACGAGGTTTCCTCGTGCCACACTGGCCTCTTAACTGTACAAATGTGAGAGGTTTAGCTTACGCTGCTACTCTGTCAACGACAAATCCATCGCATGAATATTGTCAGTGGTAGGTCAGGTAAACGCTACGCTATTATTGTCTAGCACAAGTTAACAGTACATTATACGTTGATAATAAACTCTGAAGCAACCATAGTTTTCAACAAAATCAACCGACAAACTCCGACCACTTCGGCGTTGCGTGGCGGCACGCAGTCGCCCTGGTGAGTTCTTGTTTTTTTGACGTACAGCTCAACATTTCTCAAACGATTTTGATTATAATAGTACACATAAACTACGGAAAATTCAAATTATCCATTACAGTAAAGACTATCCAGCTAAATCATTGAAGAATAAAATTTGAAGTTACCTCAAAAGGACCGAGAGAGGCCTAAAAATTTTATAAGAGAGCTTCATTTTGTCGATGGGAGCCGCAACAAGAACAGAGAGTAAACTCGTAACAGCAGAGACTAAATATATATATATATATATTTGTTCTAAGTCTGCACAAATAAACGATAAACTTATACATAAAAAGTATTTGGTCTAGTATTGTAAGCAATGGTGAGATCTTAAGGTGTTGACTTTAACACTTTTTCAAGACATAATAGCACCTTTGTCTTTTTATCAAGATCACCCAGCGATGACTGTTCCTGCAAGATACATAATTTTGGGATATTATGAGGTGTCTGCGCCACGTCAGTCCAAAAATAAAATCTTACTGCGGGCAATGCTAACGAGCCGAGCTGAGACCGATTCACGCAGTCAAGGGTGGCCTAACATCACGCCAGCTTTCCAGGTGCCTCCGAAATTACAAATCCGCCTCAGACGAACGTGGTGGCACGAGGTAGGCAAAGATCGGTACCATCGGGTCTTGAAATGAAAGTAACTCTGCTAAAGTATTCATTACATCAATTGCTACGCCGGCGTTGCAAAATACATAAATAATTTAATTTGAAATTGAGTCGACCAAAGTAACGTTGAGAATTTTCCTTCCAATTTCCGATAAATTGAACTTTTCCTAAAGTGACTTCCCGGCTTGTAAAATCGATTGCACTTGGAAAGTTGTGTTGACCTCACTTGGTTTGAACTTACTTGCAGTAAAACAAGAACTTAGGACGGAACTTGTAAGTTCGGATAGAGTACATATGTAAGATACGGACTCTAAAGACAAAATCTATTTCGCAGATAACAACAAAACTGCATGGAACCCGTCCACATTGAAGCAGATATACAATCTCCTAACCTCTACGGCTGCGTCTGGAGCACACCAACTAGGAAGCGTCATTCCCTCAATATACGTAAATATTTCTGACTAGATAAAGGCAAGGATATGAGGGAGTATTGAGCCCAGGAAACTACAGTTCACATATTAGAGCACTACGACAAATGGAACTTTCTACGGTTTTACCGACAGGATAACTCGCTACAGGTTACTGCACGATATCTGTAACTTACGAAAAATGCAGTCAAAGATTGAAACAGGGTGTATTGAATGACTAGTCCGTTATACGATTTTCACCTTGCCTTAAAAATCCGGTGGACCTGAGTTATTTATATTTGTGCAATATAGGAAACCCTAACCAGCTATGATCCAAAGCTGAAGAAGAATATTCGATTTATTATTTTGAATTTACTGATATAATCCGTTACGATTAACCCGTTTCGAAACATTTTTGATATAAAGGTTCAAAATATCGAGTTTCGTGGCCAGATTGAAGAGACTTAAGACGTAGCGTACAAGTTATAAATCTGGAAAAGAAGCAGCGAGAATGCAGTAGGTCTACACAGAGATTGTCGTTGTCGCTGTGGCTTTTTGTCGTCCTCGCGACGCCAATTCTCAGGAACTGAGGTCGAGAGGCAGTGCCGAGTGACGAACTAATAAGTTTTGATCCCGTGGAGGGGAGTCTTGACTTGAGTACTGCGAGTCGTACGAGCTACGTGGCGAAGAAGACGCTCCTTCTGGAACTCCACGTTCGTCACGCAAGACGTCGACTTTTGAAAGCACATCCGAGAACTGTTTAGGCAGTGATGTGGCACCCGTCGGAGGAACAACAGGAGTTGTGTAGCTTAGATGACTTGGCACGGCTACTGGACCACCACCACCACCGCTATTAGGGTTCCAATGACTAGGATAACACCGGTTAGAGACCGTCGTTGGAGCTCTTTGTTGTGGCTTAGGGTAACATGCCATTAAAGAAATTCCTCCGGTCCCAACAGGGGACCCTAGGCCTGGTGATAAAAGCTCCTGAGGGCTGTGAACGTACTTTCCAGGGACTCCACTTGGTAGGGATGGCTGGTAACCACCACCGTGTCGATGAGGCATTGAGCTTTCTGAATATTGGGTTGGTGAGCTAACAGTATTTGGATTCCCAGGAAAAGAACCTCTACTGCCTAGAGGCTGATGAGATTTGTCAATGATTTGTTCTTCTAAGTAATGATTCCCAGTATATTGTCCAAGGCTTGAATGAGGTCTACCAGGCAAGTCAGTTGGCTTAGGAGGCATACCTGAATGGGCGTCTCTAAGCATTTGGTCGTGTAAGGATATTGGTCGCCTGGCAACACATGAAGGATGGTGGACTCGAGAGGTCACCGACTGGAGAGACTGAGTTGATCCAAAATGGCCCTGCGGTGCCGCAATCTGAAAGTCTAGTCTATTCTGTGAAGAAATATTTCTGTCATCGTGTTGGTGCATAGCCTCATGAGGCATCGGGCAATTCATCACTGCTGCTCGATGATCGTTATTCAATGAATATCCATCAACAGTTCGGCAATGTCTATCGAGCGTCGAGTTGCGCTGCTGCTCTTCCATATTTGCATCACCCAGAAGTACCTGCATTACATTTCCTTGAGATATCGCTTCGCTTGTTTCAGCATGGCAGGAATGGTCATAATGGCAGCATGCATCTTGTGGGCAGTCTCTATGATCGATTTGGGCTTTTGCATTCGCATAAGGCATGTCTTCGTGCAGTGAGGGTAGATGTGCAGACCGAATCTGACTATGGGGAGGCCTGCCACGCTGCAAAGATGATGTATTTTCTTGAGGAGACTCTCTGCCCTGCCATGCAACATAAGCATTGCTTTGCTGGGAATTTCTCCCGGAACTACCCGTTATTGGCTGTTGCTGGGCATGGTCAGGACCAGAGCAGTATCTTGGTTTAATACCCTTCACAGCAGGCCGACATCCAAAGCCGTGATCTTGATCGTCAGCTTCTTGATATCTGAGCCGCAATCTCTCCAACCTAGAGGCATCTTGTCGCACGAATTCAGCCAGCTCATCGAGGGGCACCAAAGAGTAGTGATCGCCGTTCGTTTCGTTGCTACTGTAGCCACTTTCGGTGGTGCTAGTACCATCCATGTCACTCCGACCTGAGAGTCTCGGTGATGATTGTGAAGAAGACGGAACAGACGATGAGCGATCGTCATGCAATGCTTCATCGATATCGTTCAGAGTATACCTACTAACTTTCCCTAAAATTTTATTTACAGAAAGTTCTTTCCTACGCGGAGGCATAAGAGTTCCTTCTCTTGTATACCTTACCCCTCCGCTGTAGAGAAGTTTATCTGCATCGTCCTCGATAGTTATCTCACTGAATGAAACAACTGGTATGGCTGTATACGTTGATGAGTCAATTTTCGCTTCGAATACACCACTACATCCACTTGGGAGCACGTCTTGCTCATGCTTTCTCTCCCGAACCTCCGAGGGTAATTTTGGTTCACATCTGACAGACGTGCTCTGATTGAATATTTCAGCAAGGTGCCTGTATTGAGAAACAGAGCCAATTACTTGTGGTTTTTCACTTGTTATAATTTCCTCCTCTTGGGACGTCAACGTTCCCGGGAGGCGTTCTTCTTTCTTGTCTTCAACGACCATCTCTCCGTATGACCGATTGTCTGAGTTACCATTCGTTAAATCTTCTGTTGCTGTTAACCACTTGAGCTTCTCAAGAATAGAACTTCCTTGTTTGTCACTCCTGTCGTTTTTGTTCGTATCTTTTTTACGAGCATCAGAAAATTTGATTAAGGACCTTCGGAGTGCATTCTGCTCAATGACTCGTCGCAACTCACTGTTACTCCTGAGAACACCTCCGGCCACGTGGGCTATGTCAGCATTTTCAAGTCGGCGGATCCGTGATTCGGCTGCTGCGGGATCTATTGGCTGATGGTCACTGGGGCTGTCTACTTCATCTGTTTCATCCGTATTCCTTCTACCTTCATCCGCTGCTATCCGTCGTCGCATTTCCTCGTATCGCTTCACTGACTCCGCTATGTGTTCGTCTTCCATCTCACACACGTCAATATCCTGAGGCCTGGAAGGCTGTTCACCAGGGACTTGCCTGTGATGATCATGAGCGGAGGAGCCCAGGTCTAATTGCCAAGGGTCTTTGCCAAGGAGCATGCTCAACTCCTGCAGCTTAGGGGACAAGTTGCTAGATAGAGCGCCGTTCTCTTCCCCGTGACTACAATCAACGGTTGTGTATTCATCTCTGCCTGAAAATCGCACAGATCGCCGATGAGAGTCATCCCGATCTTTTGGAATGCTCTTCTTATGAGACTCGCTGCGTTTCCACAGTTTCCCGTTTTTTAAGATGCCGACCCTGGCTCCCGATCGCTCGTCGTTCATAACTGGGTCGTGAATTCGGACGGACTCTGGAGTGAGTCTAGACGTCCTTTGAGAAGATACCAAATCTGGTAGATTGGATCGTGGACAGGAAGGTGCATGAACATCCGCCCACGCGTCTGTCGGTCGGTCGTCATCTGAAAAATGAATTCCGTATTAGAAGAAAATACCAACAATTTACCCGAGTTCCCACTGAAATGCGCTACCGGTTGTATTGCACACGGAAATTTAGGCAGAGAAGCTTCAGTTATGTTATCTGTAAAGGTCCTAAATATATCTCATTCCTATGAGAAAATTTTTGATAAATGAACCAAGTTTAGAATACAAGTCCAGGAAGATGATATTTCGAGACGAGAGTAAAGATTACACTAAGAAGCAACGCACTATCGCATTGGAAAATGTATAGTATACTAGACAACACGTGACCCGTTGGGTCGAATAAAATTGATCAAAATCAA
>VOMN01051522.1:0-20013 GCA_014899125.1 Orchestia grillus | reverse complement strand
AGGATGTTTAAACTGCATGAAGTAATCTGTGCATAACAGGATATTGAAACTGCATGAAGTAATCTGTGCACAACGGGATATTGAAACTGCATGGAGTAATCTGTGCACGCCTGGACGTTAAAACTGCATAAAGTAATCTGGGTGCGTCACGGTATGAATACTGCATGAACTAATCATTGCTCAAGACCCAAAGTGATCGTCACACCACTGGAGATCACCTACTTCTGAAGTACAGTGAAAGCACAGTCTTAGCTGCTTTTGTCCATCGTGCTCAAAAACTTTGGGTGTATACCTACATTTAAGTGTACAAGTGATACCATCAAACATACATGCCTTTAAAATGCCCTGTTGCTCAATTTGTCCGCGTTAAATACGGAGAAACACAATTGGGGCAGCGCGTCGTCGTGAGTGCATTCATAGAAGTTATGCGAAAGATAAGTTCCTAGCTAAGATTTATGCTTGCACAATAAAAGTACTACGGTATTTTTTCTAGGATGCGCGTCCACAAAGAAACTCAACAGAAGTCCAACACCGCCGAAGACTTCGTCTGTCAGGCGGCATCGCTCTTGCTGCGGTCACCGTCCACCATTGGCTGGTCCGTGGGGGTAGCTGGTGCTCTGATGCACCACTGGTGAGCTGTCAGGGGTTGAATTAACCTGAGCAGTCAAGTACTTGGCAGTCAAGTGCTTGGTAGTCAAGTGCTTGGTAGTCAAGTGCTTGGTAGTCAAGTGCTTGGTAGTCAAGTGCTTGGTAGTCAAGTGCTTGGTANAGTCCATTGCTTGGCAGTCCATTGCTTGGCAGTCCATTGCTTGGCAGTCCATAGCTTGGCAGTCTACGACAAAGTTTAGATTCTTGAACATCTTTAACTTCCGTCTCCCGAATATCTGTTAATTTTGCCACGCTCATTTTATGTACTCGTTCTTATGACAGCATTTGCGTTGATATGACTGTCATGACGAGATCGTATGATGAAGTTCCTAGCGCAAGCGTTTACATTTTACAATTTTAAATTCACGACTTGGGACGTGTTGGGGCATGCGCAGGATGTACATTAAGCAGTCAATCACCAGGTGCATTATTAGGAAAACGGGGAGACTGAAGTACTGTAGATCATCATTTACCACCGAGAAACACACAGGAATTAAAATACAGTTGAAGTTTACATCAACGGACTAAAACGGGGAGGAAGTGGTTCAATAATGACGTATTTATAGGCAGCATCGCAAAATATTTTAAAAACGCGAAGCACTTACCTGCCTGAAAGACAGATTTAACTGAAATTTTGGGAATCGCATTTTGAGATTAACCAAGGCTGGGGATATTTAGGTACCCCAATGATTCTGAACTTCGTTGGAACGAAATCCGTTGATGCTAGCGTCAACTGTACAAGATAAATATCTCAATACTAACACAGAGACACAATCTCATGCAGTCCCAGTTGCAGGGATTTGCACTCGCCTTTGTAGCTTCGCTTTCCTCGATGACATGGAGGACAGACGGACTGACCACCACGTCCGGCGGACAGTCATTCACGTCCTTCAAAGTCAGAGTGACGGTGGCCGTGGAAGACAACGGCGGCACGCCTCTGTCCACAGCAATCACCTTGATGGCCGTCACGCCGCTGGAGGACACGTGCTCCGCTTCACGGTCCAGGTGAGAGACCACTCGCACAGTCCCGCTCTGATCCACGTGCAGGCTGCCGTCCCACTTCGCGTCCAGATGGTAGTCAATCTTCTGAGTGCCCACCTTTAGCACAGATCAAGACAAAAAAATTGTTTGCTAGCTGTTATTAATCTGGAAGGGCATTTATGAAACGAAAGGACGAACAATCCTAAAGGAATGTTGCGTTCTTTTGTTCGTGCCGGGTAGGAAGCGGTGATGTTGCGCATCTTGAGCATAGAATGTCGATTACATTTCTTAATTGTTCCACTGTTTCCTATTTTGTCATCTCGCTAACTTAGAAGATGATAAAAATGTGAAGACTACTAAATCCTGAGGACGAATCAACACACTTGCTGAAAGCGGAGTATGTATTTACATTTTGCTAATAATGGTTAGATCTCCGCAAGAACGGCGCACAAAGCAGGAGAAAACATGCGGTGACCCGACATCTGGCGTGCAATCTAAAAACTTTTTCCGCAGCACTCCTCAGCAGGGCGGAGGCTGGTAACGCATGTTGCGGAGGCAAAATTCGGGGCCTGATAAGAGAATCCATGAAATTGAAGACAAAAAGTGAACGTGAAGAGTGTTGCTGTGATTGTCCCCATGTTGCTTCAATTGTACACATGAAAATCCACTACAGGCCATCCCAAGAGTAGAGCAGCAAAATCCACTGCAGGCTATACCAAGAGTAGAAGAACAATTAATGGAAAGTTGTGGAGATCTTTTATTAGCCCTTCTTTTAGTTTCATTCAAGACATTTTAGCTTTCACATTGATGATCCTAAGCGGTTTACGCCAGCGCAAAATTTCAAATTGAATTGCTTACTACCGAGTCGTAATCCTTAAGAAAATTTATCTAGTTACACCATTAATAGACGAGTTTATACTAGGAGATTAAAACATGCGAGTCTGACGGAGCTTATTGCCACGGAGCTAAAATTCTACATGAAAATAATACATCTGAGACTGCATTAGAGTTCACTACCAACCTGATATTCAACGTGAGAAGAGATTTTTTTGGCAATATTAATTACTCTCGGCTTATCAACGTCTAAAAATAGCCTTAGAACTTTGAAGCGACTCAAAGACGCAGAATAATGTCTATAAAGATTTTGGAAAACAAAATACACGATATTTTATTTAAATTCTTCCGTCTCATTTCCAATAGCTCTGATCTATGTAGAATGCATAAAAAACAGACGCTATTTTTGACAATGTACACTAAGTTTAATCCCTGTATGTAGAAGAAGAAAGTTCAACTCCTCCGAGAAGCGTCTGATAAAGAAAAAAATTAGAGACGAGAAGGCGACTTTTAAGGTGATTTAAGGTAAGCGAGATAAAATTTTAATTTAGGTTGAATTAGTCTAATATTAGCCTGCTTGCTCGAACTGCCTGCCTTTCCCCACACGGTAAAGAACAGCTGGAAAATAAAAAGAGAGGAGATTTGATGTAGAAAAATTTACCGATTACAACCTTCTGTAACATTTATTATTGATTCTGTGGTGATGAGGCAGGCTTGAGCTCGAGGAGCGCTGATTCGTTAGGAAATATACCTGGTTTGAGGTGCGAAGACCTGCTCTGCAAGCTAACTTCTAATCAAAACCCATGCATGTAGCACCCAACTTTCTGGGAACGCTAAATCAACAAAATACTGTGAAGAAGAATCTCATTCGGCGCATCCCGAAGGAGAGACGTCGTGAAGGTGGAACATTTATTGCTAATTTCATTTTTGAGGAAGTTGACTTCAAAGCTTCCAATGGCTCTGGTCTATACGAGGCTACAATATCAATATGGATTCAAAGTTAATGTATAATTACGCAGAACTTAGATCCACCAAGAGCTACTGGAAAGATTATTACACTTAGATTATTTTTGCTCTTTTAACTCAATGGAAAAAGCAATAGACAGTGATAGAAAGACGAACATTATAGCACGGCGCAACGGCACTACCTCACGCACGAGTGCTTCATCGAGTGTTCTCATTCGCGCATGGATCATTGAGCGAAACTGATTTTGGAAAGTTCCTTTGTGTTTGGCATTTTCTAAAGCGGCCTGGCCTGGCTACAGGGTGGTGATCGTAGTTCATTCTAAGGAAATAAAATACGAATACTATTAGTTTTTCTGCTGGAGAAAACAACCTAACATAATGATAGTCGATGGACGGATTTTTTTGCGAATTTTGCCCAAGTATTTCCTCCAACGTGCAGAGCCGATACGCGTCGTATGCAGGGTTCTCACGGTGTTGTTAAAACCTCATTTCGATGCTCAGAATGGAGTGCAGCTACGCTCCGAGTGGGGCAGGGTTACGAATCCTGGATTGGGGTACTCAGGATAACATACTCGTGTATGGAAAATACGATTAAATTATAAATTATATTGGGGAGATGGCTGAACAACCGATACCCTGCAGGTACCTACTTAGCTGGAACTCTAGTTGTATATAGTCCTAAACCAGAAACCGAAATCTCTTGGAACGAAACGTATGAGTGGAATTACATATCGCTCACCGCGTTTCTTCAGTTAGTCTGCGTTATAAAAAGGGAAAAACATCGTGTTCTGAAAGTCTGCTCGTAAATTTGGGCAGCAATACTCGTACATGCATGAGTATACCCGGTTAGATGCGAAGGGTATGTCAAAACTCTGCGGACTTTATAACCAGTATTTAAGTTACTCCGTGCACGAAAATTTAAAATCTGCTCCGAATTCTGGGTGTCTCCTAGTTAAAGTGCACGCTATTATACTGGGCTCGGAATTAAAATTTTTAAAATTAAAGCAATTAACAGAGATGTATGTAGGCTCTACTATACATACATTATGTTGAAAAACTAATGACGCAAGATTGGGCCCGAGATAAAAAAAACCTTGAGATAAACTTTTCCAAGAATGTGTAAAAATCCAAACATTCATTTTCGAGATACCAAAACGTAAATGTTATCTAGACCGTACTTTCACAAACAGATTGATAGCACGCATCGGGTAATCTTGCTTCAGTTACCAGGAATCCAGATTCGACATTCTTGGACTTTTTGCGTTGGGGTCACATGAAGAATTTAATTTATGGAACCTTAGTGGAGACAGAAATGGATCTCGTAGGGAGTATAGTTGATTCTACAGAACGCCTTGAAAATGATTCACGAGTATTTTATCTTGTCTGGAAATTACTTCTGTGTAGGTCAGGTTACATATCGGGCGGACATATTAACACTTAATGTAATTCCGAATCCGGAAATAACGTTTAAGACACCAAATAAGCTTCCGTCACAAGCTACTCTGGGGACCGCCACCCCCGTAGTTAGACAGATTCTACAGTCCTACTCAACGTTAAAATTCGAAAACGATAACTGTATGAATTTTTAATTGTTCTTGGAAAATTCCTTTTTTTGGCTTTCAGTATGCACTATCAAAGTTTGTACCATTAGTTTTCGAACACTGTGTACATTGTGAAGTACTGTAACAGTATTCTGAACTGGTCTATTGACTGCCCAAAGAATCCTAATCAGTTATAAAATGTGGTCAGTTATCGAAAGAATTACATTGTCCAGCGTAGTGTAATAAATCAATAAAAAAGTACGAATAAAACAGCAAGACAAGCCACGTTGCTCATAAAATTGAATTTTAATAAAAACTAATTTTAAGAGTTTCCGCCTAGGGTTATCTTCAGTGAAAGAGAAAATCTATTAAAATACCTTATTAAAACTAATTCAGCACATGCAATATAAAAATACACAATAGAAACCTAAAATAAAGATACCACACATTTGGTAAACCAATATAATAAAGGCAAACAAGAAATTAAGGTTCCAACAAAATAAAAGTAAAATGCAGAAAAGAGCAGAAATGAGGTTATCTGTTTACTATACTACTGCCTGGGAGAATAAACCAAGGCTATTATTTAAAACAGGCTTAAGATTGAAAATATGTTGAAATTGTAAAATTCTTACATTTGTGTAACATTTTAACTTCGATAGGATGGAAAATTGATTCGCTATTGTACTTATCAGAATGTTCAAAGACAGCTAAAAATATGGGAACTGACAAAACAGCATCTGCTCTGAAACTTCTAAGGGAATGCTCGCTGACTCTGGTACGGAGAGTACGAGACGTACATTCAACGTACCCTGATGCACAACGTGCACAACTAAACTTATAAACGAAAGACGCTTGCATTCTAGTAAGAAGTTCATCCTTATAATTGATAAAAGAACCAGTTCTAAACTATTCACTACAACAACTTTGAAGTACACGTCCCTAAAATATTCCACCAATAACACCGCCATTTGTTTCCTCAGCTCCTCAGACTGAGCACCAAAGTAAGGAAGTGAAACGTAATTCGTGCTGCGACTGGCGCTATAGTTAATTAACCTCGTGAAAAGTGTTCCCATCATAAATTCTGTTAACCAGTCACCGTATTCCAGAAATGACAGAATTTACACAGAAGCAATTTTTTTGAAATAAGATCTCGAAAAATCGAATTCCTGAGTTAAAAAGAAGTATTTAGTGCAAATTTCATCTCCCCAATGATTTTTACAATAAAAATAAGGTGCGAAGATTGATGATGAGACTCAAACAGACAACTGAGACTCATGGAAAATACCGAAGAAAGAAAACACATTCATGCAGAATATGATTCATAAAAATATTCATTGAACATCTTGAGCCAGCACAGACGCAAGGAAACGTACGGCAGTATACTGCAACTCTCCGGAAGCATGCCTTTAAATGTAATTCTACGGTAGACTTGAATAGCTTGAAAATTTTAAGTCAAGCACAAATTTCTTTTGAATTGAGGATTTTAAAATCCCTTTTAAATAATTTTACATTGAAACTTGTTTTGAACAATCATGTCCGTTCTTTCCATCTATCCATAATCAATAAGTAGCTTATCACATTTTTACTACAAAAAATAAATGTAATTGTGTTATTTGTTTTTTTTTGCAGATGACTTCGTTTCATAGCTGATGATGCGGAATACTCGAAACGTTCTATTTTTACGAGTTATCTTCCCGAAAATGCACTTTACGATTAAAAATTATTTTGCACAGTTTTTCAGGTTTTCTCCCCTTTTTCCTCAAGATAGGAAAATACCCAAACGGTTGCCTGGAATATACTGGCAATTTGCACACAAACAATGCAATGGCTAAAAAGTTTCGAAACTTCTTAAAGTGAAGGAAAGAAATCGTTTTTACCACGTTCTAGTCACACAGCCATCAGTGACAGATAGTCAGTCTGGGTCTTCACGCAGGGCCGAGCTACACACCCTAACAGTAAATAGAGCTCTGGTCATCGATCCACTTGACTAGAAGATCTGTTCGGTGGACTCACAAACTTGAGAAAGTTACAAAGTTTCGCCTGCCTCGAATAAAGCGGAACTTCATTTTGCTTTGAGACAGGCAGTGGTGGTAAGTATTCAAAACACGAAAAATTTGAACTTTTCGAGTTTTAACTTCTACAAAACCCATGAATTTCGAAACTATAGGGTACGTCAAAAGTCACTTTACAATTTTAAACTTTTATTACGCAAAAATTATAAAAAATAGAAAGCTCTGGTAAATTGTGAATGAAAGAAAAACTAAGTTTTTATTTAAAAACAATTTCTTTCACGTTTCTTATATTTTTATCCAGACACAAACGAACTGTTCACTGTGTATTTTGAGTCCCGCTTCTCAGAATATTTGGTGAAATGGGGCGAATTTCTTCATTATATTGTTTCAGTTTTCGGAGAATGTCTGAAATTTTCCGAAAACTTTATTCTTCAAATATCCACAAAGAAAAACCTCCGGAGGAGTTAAATCCGGCGATCGTGGGGGGCCAAAAAATATAACAAAACTGGGAAATTTTTCCCTGCGGAATGACTTCGGTCTTCCAGTTTGAGTTTCGTTATTAACAGATCCTGCACGTCTGAATTTTGCTACCAAAGCAATTATACAGGGCTTAGATGGACTCATGCTAACTCGTCTCCTGAAAGAACTACTTCAACCTCACTCCAACTAATGATCCATTGTTTTTAAAATAACATTTCGCAATGGCTGCTCTCACTTCCTTTGTTTATTTAACCATTTTAGGGTTTTCTAAAGTATATTATTGCCGTTATCCGCTCTTCCCAGCATTCTTGTTCCAATCGCAATTAACAAAAACTTCTCAACTTTTATGGTTTTTGCGTAATAAATACTTGAAATGATAAAACTGCTGGGCTACCCTATATTTCCGGATATCATATGTAAAATGAATGAAAAATATCACATTTTCTGAAATAAAATCGTTACTAGCTTGCAATTTTCAAAGGGTTCCTTTTTATATTTCTCTGAAGGAAATTCTCAGAATAGGTGTGGTCTGAGATGTCAGGATGGATCAAAATTTCATAAATATGTAACATAAACGACCTAAATTTTGTAAACATTAACCGATCACAAATACAGCGTTCTAAAGCTGTCGAATGTAATACTGTGAACAGCGTAGGATAACTTCAGCAGCGTTGCCACGTCGGGTATGTCATGTATGCAGTTAGAGGTTCAATCTGAGAACGTCCGGCCTGGGCTTGGCGAAGCACAATGCGCACAACTGAAAGCATAATTGAGCAAAAGACTACCTCAACCAACAACGTTTTTTTTCATCAGAAGAAAAACAACGAGGTCTTTTTCTTCTAGAGATAAAAGGAATATTGCAAAAAAATGGAAGACAAATCTATGTTCTTCAGATTCATATATAAATTTTTTCATCGATTACTGAAGTATGGTACAACGCAAGAAAGATATTCAACAATTTTGCTTCCACAGTTCGGGAGCTGAACTTTCATCGAAGACCGAGACATTGATGAAATAGAAACTAATATATTTTTGACACATTTTGATCATAGCAAATAAAGATTTCTGAGAAAAAACATTTAATTTCAACGAATTCTGCTAGCAGGAGAAAAGTCGCTTTGATACTCTTGAACGAAAACTTCCAGCAACAGAAACTCGGCTATTCAATGCGTCATTACACAGACAAAATTTGATATAGCTAAAACTGACTGCTAAACTAATAACTTTCTTTATTCAGTGCAGGGAGAACTTGCCGAAGAATGTGACTCTCCTGCCACACAATTCCCGTCATGGCAGGAAACTTCCTACCCACCGCGCCGACGATCAAAGAAATAAACCTCTCTGACATCGTCCCTGAGGAGGCACGCATTCACGTTCCTCCAGCAGGAGCTACGAGGCATTATCAACTGTTCTCATTAGCCACCTGTGTTGAGGAGCCGTTAAGCGCGGCTAAGTCTCATTAGCAGCGAGCTAAAGTGTTTGCAGACGGTGTGGCCCCAAGCTCAGGCAAAGTGCGCCGGAATTATCATGTCAGAGCACAAAGGTTTTTTTTCTACACCATGTCTCGTTCTTCAGGGGAAAAATAGCGTAGGGGCGCACATTAAATAGGTTCTCATGCTAAATACGTGCAGGAGATTGTCTGCATTACTATGTAGCGTACCACAGATCGTCTGCATCACTATGTAGCGTACCACAGATCGTCTGCATTACTATGTAGCGTACCACAGATCGTCTGCATTACTATGTAGCGTACCACAGATCGTCTGGCTTAATCCGCAGCGTGCCACAGAGCGTCTGGCTTAATCCGCAGCGTACCACCGAGCGTCTGACAATCTGCAGCGTACCACAGAGCGTCCTGCTTAATCCGCAACGTACCACAGATCGTCTGGCCTAATCCGCAACGTACCACAGATTGTCTGGCTTAATCCGCAGCGTACCACAGAGCGTCTGGCTTAATCCGCAGCGTACCACAGAGCGTCTGACTTAATCCGCACCGTATCACAAAGCGTCTGGCTTAATCCGCAACGTACCACAGAGCGTCTGGCTTAATCCGCAGCGTACCACAGAGCGTCTGGCTTAATCCGCAGTATACCAAAGATTGGCTGGCTTACAGCAGCATACCAGAGATTGGCTGGCTTACTGCAGTATACCAGAGATTGGCTGGCTTACTGCAGCATACCAGAGATTTAATGGCTTACTGCAGCATACCAGAGATTGGCTGGCTTACTGCGGCGTACCAGAGATTGGCTGGCTTACTGCAGCATACCAGAGATTGACTGGCTTACTGCAGCGTACCAGAGATTGGCTGGCTTACTGCGGCATACCAGAGATTGGCTGGCTTACTGCAGCAAAACCGAGGTGCACGGAACTCTATTCACGTGTAGTATATATATTCATAAATCTTCAGACGTAACTTAAAAATCAATTTTTTGACTTACGGGGCTTCAGACTACCTTCTAGAACATTCATCTCATAAAGAAGACTGAGGAACGTTCAAGACGACGTAAAATGACCACTGTCCACATGCTTGGAAATCTCAGGGCACGTTCATTACTGTGTGCCTGATAAAAATTTGACTTCAAACAAGGTTTTCAGCAATAAATTATTCACTAAATTCATAGTAAATGACACTGGCCTTTACAAAACTGCATGCACTTTAATGTATCGTACATTTAATTTAATTTAGTATTTTCATTGGCGAGCTAGTAGCGCAAACAAACCTGATGTTGACCGTCAGTTCACGCCAGAAAATTACGTAAAAACAATGTATATTTAATTAAAACGATCGACAAAGAATAGGAAGAAAAAGGTTGTGGGAACTATTTCCAAAATAAATATTCTTCATCGTTTGTAGGTCAGGGAATAGACTCGCATTGTTATTTCGCCTGAGCTGGTATGATGGAAGCCAGTCCCACAAAACCGAACAAAATCAAATGCTGACTTTATTTTAGCATTTTGGGAAAAATAACGCCACTGGGGATGAGTTACAAAAACAGAAATGAAAATAACTGTCTAAAACATCTGCAGCGAAGAGCTTTTACAATTTAGCTATAACTTTGACCGCTTGCAGCATTGTGCATTTACAGAATATCAATTTCGAACAAAATCCTCTTTCGAATTCGCAGTGAAAAAAGTGATGGAGAGAAATTTAGTCGAAGAACAACGCGAAGCTCTAACTGCAGAGCTGCAGAGCGAGCGTTGTGGCACACCAGAGCACGAATTTGCACTGCTAGTGTCTATTGTGTCCAGTGCGACCACTGCACGAATTGCAGGCACGTAATGTCTGAGATGCAAAGACTGTTCGCACGGGGGCAGCTATCGCTCCATTGAGTAGCGACGGACTGTGTTGTGTTCGTTTGATCAGCTGCATGGACACTGAGCGTAAATTCAAAGCTTGGGAATCGAAGAAGTTTTATTCAGTTCAACGAAAACGTACGAGTTTTGTTCTTTTTGATACTCAGGAACGCAATATAGGAGGCAATAAAGTTTTGAATTTTACTAAAACATAAAAATTATACGATTCAATTTCCTATGTAATTTCCAAGGTAATATAATTCTCAAAACAAAATGACTGAAATGATTTCCATTGGCTGCTTGAAGGCTGTCAATCAAATATTTACCTGATCTGGCACGCAGTTGCTGAAAAGAAATAATGAACGAGTGAAATACGGCTATAACTTTCTTTGTTCTTCTCTCGCCGATGAAGGAGCTACCCAGAAGCTTGACGAGCTTCTTCTACATAAATATCATAACGCGACACGTCAACGTACAAACTTAGTCGCATACTGTACATATTGGTCGACTTCACATAGCAGATTTGGAAAGCAGCTTCATGTAGAACGACATTATCTCTGAGGTATCAGGAGAAGGCTTATCTATTTCCGAGTTTAATTGCTTATGAAGGATCGAAGATAGTGCATGGGAGTCATCCTTGAAGCACAGCATTCCAAAATCATAATAAGGAAGACCTCCCCTCGATTCCCACATGCATGTTTACACCAGACTTCACGGAATGCAATATAAACAACAATATCGGTCGTTTTTTTTTGCGGCCCATAAATTTCGCATTCGTACTTTGAGAAAATTGCATGCGGGGAGCTATGGTCAATAAAAACAAACCAGTGAACCATAAAAAAAACATCGAAAACATTCACGCACCCTTTCCTGTTTTTATATGAAGCGCTAAAATCTGAGCTGGAGAGAGTATAAGATTATTCTGAGTACACTTTTTATTTGCAAGCAAATGAATTGTTCTTGCGGAATCAACAGCAGCCGCACGGAAAATTTTCCCCTCGAACCTGACATATACACGAAGTACCTCAGGCTGCAGCCAGCAGCAGCAGCTCATAAATCTCACCTTTTTCGTTTAAGGATTGCAAAAAATGGTCTTAAAAAATGGGACATTATGGCAGCAGGCCCTCGAGGAGGCCAGGACATCATGGCTGGCTCGGGCAGCGCATCGGGGCCTTGCACCAGTAGAGTTCCACTCGAGCTAATCAGAAGGTCTTCGAACAAGCTGTGCCAGGTATACCGGGATTCTGAGACGATATAAATTATTTACAGTAAAACTTTACTCTTACTGCCGGTGGAGTAAGGCAAGATGGTTATCAGCGACGTTTATGCTACGCAAAAATGTTTTCCTTTGCGTTTTTTAAAGAAAACGGTTCGAGTTGAAGTCATTTCGCTGCTCCGAAGAGACGGAAATTAGCTCATCTGGTAAATATACTGCACCTGCCGAGCGTGACAGGAGTGCAAAATAGAATTTGTTTTTCTATGTGAAACTTGAAGATTGCTTGCAAAAATCCAAGAAAACAAAATTCAAAGAGCGTTTGTTCGGGTATTTTTCTGATTTGTTCAGAGTCTGTAGGTTTTAACATTCAGTAATTAAGTGAATCAAAATTACGAAGCTCAACTTGACAAAATAATGTAAGTTTTTCATAAATTTTGGAGGCTCCGACTAAAAACAGCGCAGAGGGGCAACGGCAGTTCGATCCTTTCACTGATTTTTCTCCCGTGGGATTCAATGTCCGCCGACTTCATGACGGCACCAGAAGAAAAAAATGTCGACTTCGCAGATGAAATTCAAGTCCCTGCCACAATTTTTGCTGCCTCTTATGGACGAGGTTACGGGAGAATTGAAGCGTTTTATGCCTCAACTTTCTGGGAAGTAGAATAAAAATTTATGCGGCGTTTGAATTCCTGCATAATTTTTGGATTTACTCGGTCGTCTCGTCAGCAGCCAAAGCAATAAATGCATAACGCAACTGTGAGCTGGAGGGTAACACACGAGCGCTTATTGTGCGCGAGAAAATTCCTCGAATCAGCAGTGCATTCGTCAGGGGAGATCCTGCCCCAAAGAAGTCAAATGCACGCATGAAAAGTTCTGACACTCCTGTAGAATCTATGAGCTTTGATGAGAGTTAAGAATGTTTTTGAAAACTGAACATAGCTAGAATACGCGCTCAGATGTACCAAACGTAAAGTGCTTGAGAGATTAAGCCAAAAATTTGTTCAAAATCCAAAGATTTCGACAATGATTTGATACACAACGCTTCTACTTTTGATAAAAATTTTGAATCTCAAAAGGCATTAACAAAAGGTGAAGTTAAGTCTGGATTATATTATATATCATCAGTAACTTCAGGTTTTCGCCTGACTTTCCCCTCAATACAGGCAGTCGTCAATAAGCCGCTCACTAAAGATGTAGTTTAAGAACTACCTGGGCAGAAAACTTCGGTATCACGATAACTACTGACCACGATGGTCACAAAAAACATTACAGCGACTAAAGAGAAAGCCACAGGAATAAAGACACCAATGCCGGAGTTTCCTAACACTATATATGCCGCCTGCTAATGAATGCGACATATATAGGTAAAGACAAAGAGAGGACCTCTCTTCTAAGCTCAGAACAGTGTCCTATAGAACAAGGCATAGCTGGTTATGCCGTGGATAGCTTAGGATATCACTGACGAACACTAGATGCTCTCGGTTCCCAAAACGTATTTAATGAAATTTACGTAAAGTAAAGGGTGAACAAAATTTTGGCTTTTTAGTTTGAGTTTCATTAGACAACACTTTCGTTACTTTCGATAACCATCACCAACATGAATTAATTGATCATCCGATAACGGCTACAACAGCAGACGAGGATGAAACAATGTTTCGTATCGTAAGAAGTGTGAAGATGATGCACCAGGCGCACGTCCGGAGACGGGGCAGCGAGACCTACTCAGCCAGCCCTCGTACGGCCCTGCAACATCAGCCCGGCCTCGACACGCAGGCTTTATTAAGCATGCATCCATCAAAGCTCATTGTGACTGTCATTTAACGGCTATTATCCTAGATAACCTTTCATTGATTATAATTATTTTACTCCAGCGTCCATAAGTACTACTTTTCCTCATTATTGTTTGAGACGTTTACCGATGACGCGATGTATGGTTACATCAATACCATCAGCGTTGTTTCGAGGTGATTATAATAACTAAAACTGCGTGTTAGCATTACTTCTATTAATATCAATAGCTATTATTACAGGTGAGTTTTCATTTCAGGATAGAAATCTACAATATACGTCGTCAATACTCGCACAATTAGACGCGCGCGACAACGGGCGGCTCGAGCCAGCAAGTGATGAGTGTGTTGCAGACGTCGACCCCCTGACGCGAGGGGCGGCTTTAGAGAGATGGTGCACGGAGGCGCATGGCAGTTGCAATCATCCACGTGAGGGCGATTTTTGGGCTCATGTACCTGAAGTCCAGCAATTGGATGAATTCCCAGTGTAAAATTAACAAGAATCGTAACATCAGGATAAAACTGGGAGGACGTCGGTGGACGAGTTCAACACATTAGAAGCATAGGTTACAAAGTTCAGAAAATGGGTCTTTTTTAACTGTTTTAAAGCATGCAGTGATATTCAAAGAGTCTGTTTCATCCTGCAAAAGAGAGAGGGAATATTAAACGAATTGAGATAAAGCACTAGAGCATTTAGTCCCTACGAGACGTTCACAAAATGCAAGTACGATGCGAGCAAAAATGTCAAGCCAGTCTAGGGCACCGGAAACCCCTGAAGAAACTCACTTCCATTTTTCTTTTTTGACATGAGTAATTAAACGCGTGATTCAATTTAATGGTCACTAAGCTGGCGATTTTCTCACTCGTCACGCTCAATTACAAGCTCGGCAGGGCGCTGCTCATCCGCCCGTCGAAGCAGTAAAACCAAAACCGGTGTTTCAAACCCTGTCCATTTTTGCCTCATAGTTTTGCAGCAATGAGGAACATCTTCGACAAGCGTAACAGATGATATATAACGAAAAATCATTACTCCTTGCTCATACAAAAAAGGAAAAATTAAAAAATACGGGAACCAAGGCTTAACGACCCGCAAAATTATACTCTTTATTACTACTCTATTCTCAGATTCAACACAGTTTCATCGTGAAGATAGCGCGTACGATGATTATATCACTTGACTGAAATTTTCCCACAGTTTCGAGTGAAAACTGTAAAGCTCCAGTAAAACTGAGAAAATTTCGCTCAAGCAGTTCAAAAGGACTTTGGGCTTCAGCTTTTGCTTAGCTCCCTTCAAAAGGTGCATGACATGGCGTATCAAGTACCTCAAAGAAACAAAAACACTTTCTTTAAAATTTATTCTAGAACATTTTCTGATGAGTGCAAGCGCTAAGGAGCGTTATACTAAAAGACTTGAAGAGTGTACCTGGAAAAACCGTGCTAATTAACATCAGATCCTTTCCAGTAAATTCCTGGCTTCATTAACGAACACTGCACCACTCTCCAAAAAAAAATACGAGTGCTTTTCTTCAGTTTCATTCTGTCAAACGATAAGCGTTCAGAAATAGGGGAAGGAGAAGCAGCCTGCGTGCGACGCGTGCACAAACCACACCCAGAAAATACTACTCAAGTTCATCAAGGAAAATCTCAAGAGAAATGGCTCACCTCGTCATCGTCATGAGCAGGCATGGAGACCAGTAAAGTTCCGGGAGTGACGTCCTCCTTCACGGTCACAAAAGCCTCGTGCCGCTCGAACTGCGGGGGGTTGTCGTTCACATCCGAGAGGGCGATGTGGACCCAAGTCTGGGCGACGTGTCGGGGGTCCGACCACCCCCCCGGGCCCTGCAGGCACAAGCGGGTGTCACAACCTTATGTGCTCACAACCCATCAGAAAAATAGGAACAATTCTCAACAGCTACGTTTGAAATGTTAAAAGAATTTTATGATGGTGTTCTTACTATTGACGAAGAAGTGAGTCAGCAACAGTAGTCGGATTCCACATTGATGACAATACGACGACAATAAAGAATATATGGGCAGTAGCGCTTCAGTCACTCTGAGTATCTTGAACCGAAAGAGTAGGGACTATTATTATGGACTCAAAAGAACAGGGAATCTGTGGACAAAGTGTGTTCCCACACAAGATCCCCTGCGCATCGGAACAGCAAGTTGAAAAGGAAGAACAAGAAAAGATAAAGAATAATCAGCAAAGAAGATGTGAAAATGGAAAGAAGAAAAGTGGGCATAAAATATAGAAGTCCCCAAGGCTTAGCTACAAGTGAGGTAACCTAACAGTGTCCCCTGGGGGCACTGATCTCTTTAGGATATACAAACCTAACTATCCTAACCCAATTGCCTATAGCCTGTCTTATCCCTCCCTGATGGGTCATGCTATAAAAGAAAGGAATCTTCAACATTTCAATCCATATAGATCTTAATGCCTGATTGTCCATGTAGCTCTTGATGCTCAGTAAGGATTGCACTGTGAGAATATGGGTGCACCATGCATTCACTGTATTGTTAATTAACTGTAACTCTGCCGCGTGACACACTGAAGGCATCACCCTAACTGCCCAGGCAGCGCTGCCAGACGCAGGCATAACAATTAAGCAGCTCGTAGCTATACGCCCCACAAGTAGTCGATTGAGCCTGTTTCTTGCCCTAACTTGAGAATTGATTTTTCAACAAATTCGCTTGATTAAAAATTATAAGAGTGTACGTATACGTATATGCTCCTACAACATTTGATTAATATAGCATAGCTGATAGCACGTTAATGAACACAAAACTGTTCTCCTTCATAATTGTTAACATCACAAAATAAAAAAAAATATCCATGTACTAACAAACTGGCGATGGTAATCTTTCACTTCCGTATTTGCTAATATTAAATGGAATAATTTTTCTTCTTAATGATTTTCATTTCGAGTATCGTAGGAACCAGCACGGAATAGGTAATTTTCCCAGTGTGCCGATGCCGATCCCTGTAAATAGTGCCGATTCTTACTAATGCCGATTAATCAGCACATCACTAGTGTCCGCAAAAGAATGGATGCGTTAACAAATATCCTAGACGAACTGAACTTGGAAAAATTGAGAAGTCTTTACAGGCGGTTAACAACCTACGAAAAACTAAATTTTAAGAAGTTTCGCAGGTTGTAACTAAAGTTCAATAGAGCGCCAGCACTCACAAGAATTTAAAATATAAATCAAGCGAGTGAGAGACCCGCCACCAGTGGTGCACTCCCCTACACTCGACGAACAATGAAGGTTCAGAGGGAGAGAACCCCTCGTCGACAATGAGAAATGTGTTGTCTAAATATTCCGGTTGCTTGGTATCGAAAATCATTAATTTCTTTCCCAGAGAACTTTTGGACTCGAATATCGCTTGGTGTGTCGAGACAGAAAACAAATATGAAGTCATAGCAGTTCTAAACTTGTGATCTTTTTTGCTCAGTTGCATTATTCACGACTAAAAAATATAATAAAGCACGCCCGAATAGTGTTTTTTAATAAATTAATAAAATCATAAAATACTTTGAGTCTGTCCCGCCCACAGTGAGCGTCTAAGCCAAACGCAATCATTGTAGTCCCGCAGCAAGTTTACAAGTCCTGCCCTCCATTTCATTGCGTTCTTTTTTTTTAGCTGTAGTCCGCCTCCCACAGCGCCCGTCGGTTCCCGAAGGCGCGGCCTCCCCCCGTCGTGGGGTTCGTTCTGGCTGCACTCGCTCATTTGGGGAGGGAAAGCTGAATGAGGGAAGGTGCCTCACGTCTGACTGCCTCAAATAATCTGCAGCAGACAAGTTTTCGCCACTTCCGATTTATGGCGTACACTCCAGCAACGTGCATTCTTGTAGCCAATTATTTCGCATGTGTGAGCTGTTTAAATGCCGCACACTCCTACCTATCCCATGAATTACCCTTCTCTGGTGTCTTTCACGTCATCTATTCATTTTTCTATCAAACGATGTCACCGTTAAGATACTTTTCAACCGTCCCATCCTAAGTATGTTTATTAATTTATGCTCCCTCGTTCATCACCCTCAGGCCTAAGGTCGTCGCACCCCGCGAAGCATTCTGCACAATCTCACTCCCAAGTGAGCCAAAGCTCTATAAACTTCAACACCTTTCACTATTTTTCAGGCCTGATTTCCCTCAACAATTTGCGGCTCATTCCGAGCAAAATCTCTCCATCCACTGCAGGACACGACTTCCATTCTCACTTCTTTCACGCCTCGTCTATAATCGAAAAGCCATTCCCGGTAAATTTTGTCGTAGAGTATCCGATTAAAGTAATCTTAAACTTCATTTTCATACTAATGAATTCTTCTCATTTGATACCTTCCAAACTCAAACGTTTATCTCACCGAGCCTCTGGCATGGTATCACCAGCTAAGAACGCAAGACTCAGCTCGCTTGCATGCCGTATTTTGCAGTGAGAACCAGGCGTCGGCCGAATACTCAAACATTGAGCCCTCTTACAGGACACCAACACCATGGCATCTATCACACTTCACGACAAATATCACGCAATCGGGGCTCACCTTAACGGCATCGGAAACTAATCATTCACCTTATTCCCAAGTCCAACGCGCGCTCAACTATTCGCATAAAACTCTTCGCTGCATTCACCAGCTTTCCCCTTTTATTTTTGGAAACAAACTGTGGGAGGATATTCGCAATAAAAAGAGAGCGAGAAAGTTGTGTACGACTCACTTCAATTAAGAAATGGTTCGAGTTTTGCTTTTAAGTCATGATTGCAAAGCAAAATATATACATCAAAATTGATGAAATTCTTGCGTTGGATTTTTGACGACACGTACTTCACAATTAAATGAATTCTACAAATGTGAAGAAGTATATTCGACTACTGGTCTGCTGAGAACTGATGAAATTATTGGTGTGAAAAATATTAAATTAACTCAATGCACCATCAATATTTAACAATTTTTATTTGTAATTAACAGCACATCGACGGAGCTCGAAACATCAAAAGAACCCCCAGGGACGCCCAGAACCTCTTCATTGAAACTGCAAGCATTTCCATATGAAAACATCAACATTTCCGGAGAGAGCAGTAGCTTCTAGCCACACTCAGCGAGAAAACACGCTGCACAAGTTTTATAAGGAAGCAGAATTATTATACTCCGTGAACCAGGGCACAGATTTTTTATCGCCAGCAAGTAATGGGAGTGCGTTGGTAGAGAAACTTTCAGGGATGATAAAAGCCTCATCACGCTGCATGTGAAGCAGACACTGGAGAGGGAGAGATGCGTACGCACATGAGTTTCTCTGTCGAGTAATAAGTTTGGGGGGGAAGAGCGGATTGAAGAGATGCCGTGAAAGAAATGAGTGATTGGAGACAATTCATTGAAAAGGAAAATTAATTCACGAAATAAATTTCTAATGTAATTCAATTCTAGACAAGCCCTAAGGGAGTTTATCATGAAAGAAAAAGAGGATCTCGCACGAGCTGAAAAATGGAAGAATTCAACTCTTCCCTCCCAGCACAATTTCCGCCGACATAGTCGTCGTTGGATTCTTGTTCCCTCCTCATCATTTGTGTGCCATTTGATTTCCAGCTGGGAAAAAGTTGGTCCTCCAATTCTACACGTTTGAAAGTATTTTCTATTACACATCATGTTCTAATAGCTTAATGTAGAAATAAACGATTTAAATACTACAGTCTTTCAAACAACCAGAGTATATTAACCGAGCTCGAGATTTGAAGAGTATTTCGTAAATTCTGCAATATTTTGACCCATTTAAATGCTCCAAGAATGTTCGTCTGGGATAAGCTGATTTTCATCATCATAATAAAGAGGAGGTGTTCAAAGATGTTTAAGACTTGAATAAGACCTAACTTATGACTTAAGACTTAAATTATGCAGCAATTACTAATCTTTGTAGATAAATTGTGAAATTACGAAGAAACTTTCGAGGAACAAAGTTCGGCATTATGAAACGCATTAAAGTTTTCAGAAATCACGCGGCTGCGCAACAGAGGAATCTGCGGTAGCGCTGGTTGTGATGCAGCTGTTGTTTCGAAAGCACTAATATGGGTACTTTTATCTAACATTGTTTTAATTATCCTAAGTCAATCAGAGCATTTCAATTTTAAAATGATTCCAAAACGCATTTCTGGTTCTTTTGATCAAAGGCAAATTTACTGGAGATCTCGTCGTGCCCCTACTCGGCTGGTGGGCAGTGTGCAGGACAGTGTGCAGGGCAGTGTGCAGGGCAGTGTGCAGGGCAGT
>VOMN01051517.1:0-11006 GCA_014899125.1 Orchestia grillus | reverse complement strand
AGCCCCTAGTTACAGAGCAGCTGCAGCCCCTAGTTACAGAGCAGCTGCGGCCCCTAGTTACAGAGCAGTTGCAGCCCCTAGGTACACCCCCACCGCCCGTGTCAAGGCCAGGCACCAGACAAACAGTGTGGAGGTGCGGGTCGTCCGCTGCCACGCTCCTCAGCCCCGTGCGCTTTCTCTCTCTTCTTCTGTTTCCGCTGATTTTCTCCAGTGTTTGTTGCCTGTTCTCTCGTGTGCTCAATCATCACTAAAAGCTGGTCTGCAGTTGTACCGCAATTCAGCATGAGCTCGTCTACTTTTAATGAGTGCTTGAGTAGTTTGATTTTATTTTAATCATCTCCACGCTTCACGCTGCATCGTATCGTTCAAGATTTACGACCTTGCGTGATTTTTGCCTGTATTTAGTCATATTCGAGGTAAATTGAGTGTCTTTAAAGGTTAAATGAAAGGCTTAAAGATGATTTTTTGCTGCTAGCGTCACACTGCTGTAACTAATTTAAATGCACAACGTAACGCTTTCACTGCCAGCGTTTTGCAGCCGTTATTAAATTTAATAAGAAAGCTTAATCCTTCCCTCCAGGCATCACGCTGCCCTTCAAATTAAATAGCAAGGTCAGGTAGGGACTGCACAATCAAAGGTCACAGTGTGCATGCACGACAAACGCGTACGTCTGTCGGAACAGTGTACGATTGCAAGAACAATTAGGCCTGAGATTTTATAGCCTTCGTCGCAGACCGTTTTCTGAAACATGGGCTTCAAGTTTTGAGTAATAAAAATTTATCGATAAGATGAATTTCATTTGATGAACAGTCGTTGAGAAGAATATAAACATAGGTCTCAGTGAGCGAGCAGACAGTGCGCTAGCCCTAGGAAACACCAGGCCAAAACTTCACGTTTTAATGTCAATTTTATGACAGTACCATGAGCTGCTGAGGGTGTGAGGTGGCATGAAGCGTGTCAAAATTCATAAAGTATTATGACACTTGGCCAGGGAATGCATATCTTTATAACATCGTCTCTGTGCACATTTGTATTAGGCTGCCACGCGTCATGAAAGAAGGCGTTCACGTGCTCTACAAGTTTCATCTGTCACGATTTTGTTCAGTTTTCACAGAGGGTCTTGCCACAGCAGCTCAACCGGATTTTTTTTTGTGCTCTTGACTCGAGAACATATACATATTTTGAATACGCGGGACTTAACATGTAGACACAAATCAAATGGGACGTAAAACAAGGACGCTCTGTACAGTATGCCACGTCTGTCGCGCTTCGCTCTCACGAAGTGCTCCGAGAGAAGACGTATGTGCGTGTGAACGTACAGTGTCTGCGCACGCCTACATGGGAGTGTTCTGCTACTTGACGAGTCTGAGAAGCTGTGCTTTGTGACTCAGGGAGAAATAGAACGGAAGTTGAGGAATCTTAAAGCCATGGGGAAAATTAAATTGAATTTCTTCAATTGAGAAAGGGAATAGTACGTTTGAAATGAGCCGGGCCCGTGCCGTGTCTACTTAGTAAGTGCATCAGACAGCACACGCATCATGTTTTGTAGTATTATGAAGCGATATGTCCGCTTCGTAAGTGCATCAGACAGCACACGCATCATGTTTCAGTTAAAAAAATATTATATTGTGAATTAACTGCAGGTTTAATTTTTCATTCGTTTAACCAGAGCTTTATTAAGCTGAGTAAATTTCCTTTCACACAAACGTGTATTCAGCTGTAATGTGTACCTGGCAGATAAACGTGTTCAAAATGCTTCGTTTGTGCACGTCGAAAATTATATTCGTATGGCAAAAATGTGGGCTAAATAGAATTAAAAAGTTGTAAGGGGACCTCGGCTTTAGCTAGGCCTTCGGGACTTCTGTCTTTCGTATTCAATTTGCTTCTTTCCATTTTCATTATTTTTTCACTGATGATTCTTTGTCTTTTTAGCCCCTACTTCTTAACTTGCTGTTTCTATCCGTGGGCATAGATCCCCCGTTCTCTTAAGTCCATACTTAATGGTCCCTTCTCTTTTGGTGCGAGATAGTCTGAGTTACTAAAGCGCTCGTATCCGTACTACTTCCACTACTACTACTATTAGAATTGAAAGGAATAAGATAAATTGATTTTGCTTCAATTCTGATTTTAGTTTACTAAATGCAGCGTAAGAATTAAAGTCACGGTGCTGCCGCGCCCCTGCGTGACGTCACCACAAACAAAAAACAACGTGTACTCCAACCTTGAAGTTCACAAATTGCTGACCTTGTATGAACCTATGCATTACTGGTCGTAGATATTCCTCTGAGAACTCTATATTCACCGTGAAATATTGGTCATCAATCTTGTGTTTACAATAATATTTTGTACAAGTATAGCTTTTCTTGACGCCATATTAGAAAACACAAAACTTTTGCCACTATAAGTAAGTTTTAAACCCTTTATTAAAGCCTCAGCACTTCAACTCAATAAACGAGCATTTACATAGAACAGTTCGTGTGTGCGCGATATTTCGCAGCCGAAATTAGATTTCCGGAGTGTTCCAGACCTCCTGGACAAGGGGCCGGGTTGCGTCAGCTGCGTTCCAGGAACGACTGCGGCGTCGGGGCCGTCCTTCCGCAACCTCATCGCCTCGAGGCACCCGCACAACTCGGACTTTCCTCGACGCCATAGCTCCTCGAGCCAATTTTACCGATCTGATAGCGGTTAGCGTTGATAGGATTTTGAAATCTGGTGAAACTGACGTCGTTGATTGAAGAGATCAATTGTTAAGAAATGAGAAATAAACATCAAATGTTTTTGCCTCGGCTTATGTTTTGGAAATTTTTTGAGCTGCACCTCAAACATATAAAGCATAAACGGTCATGCAAGACGCATTATTTCTGTCGCCAGGGGGCTTCGCCGAAGTACGTGGGGAGCAAATTACAGGAAGTGGGGTGGCTTAAACTGAGTTAAAAAGTTCTTTTAGTAGCTAACAAGTTTCAAGAGGAAATCTCTACGTCATCAGCGCGTCACGGACACGATCCGTCCGCTCCCGCGCCAGGCCGCGTCTTGGTGCGCCAAAGCTGTCCTTGGTAGCACCAGCCAAACTCGTTAAATTCGACTCTTTAGGTCGTGGAGCCACAATTTATTTCCATTTAGGGCAGAGATTAACTTACGATACTGAAGTTTTTAATTGATCCTTGAGCGAAACTTGGAATGATGTATCCCTAGGTCAAAAATGAGGGACTTGAACGCAATGCTAAGGCCTTCGCCAGTTGGAAAAAACAAAAGAGTTTCCATTGTCGAGCCCTATGGTAAAATACTTTTACGACCATTGATAAGCTTGTGTTAGTCCTAACACGAGCGTACTTGACATTCACAACTAGAGGTTAGAGCATTAATTTCAATATTAGCCTGAATTCGCGTAGTCAATTCCTATAGTAATTACGTGCGCTGGATCGTCTATTGCGTCTGACAACTGAGTATTGATCTCTCAGCTAACTATATGTACAAGTTTTTATGTAGCTCCAAAAAGTTATGCGAGAATCAAATTACGTTTGGCGCTTGAATAGAATATTCTTTAATAAAATTAAATTTCAAGAGACTTTTCAATTAGACACTTAACTTTAGATCGGATGATTCCTCCAGAACGCTAAAGCTTCTGCATACACACTCAGCTGCGCCCTATAGAGCACTCCTCACAACCCGCCACCGCTGGGATCCCGGTCGTAGCCAGCTGTTCCCTTCGTATTTATCGAAGATTTTTCTTCCGGCTATGTTTTTATCGCTCAATTTGATGGGATTTTACGCACCTGTTTTTATTTATTGGTGTAATAGAATCTAGGTTTCGAAAACAAGCTCGTAAGTATTTTAAATTATGTCTTTTTTTTGCGTCACAATCTCATGAATTTTCATCCTAGTGTAGTCTAGCGATTGTTAAATGTTAATGGAGATTTGTAGAGGAGCTCGAGATTGCTCAGCTGAACGCAACCATCTTCACGAAAAAGGTCACCTGCATACACCCAGCGCACTACTTCTGTACGCATTCACGTCTTCCTCTCGTATGTTAATCATCAGCTATAACTTCGAAGCAAGATCACTGAGAAACTTCTTCGTTCGTAAGCAGTATATAATTCTCTCATGTATCCTCATGAAGTGAGATTTGTTCAGTGCCTTGTGTCGTTCAATTTAGACTCGAGACTTCAATTTGCGACCTATGGCGTTGTTTCTTCTAAGCTACTTCTACAGGAAATGCTTGCAGACGGCCGCACCTCCATTCATATCAGCGTGTGAAGAGATTTAAGCTGAGACTATTCTTCTATGTACTCAATGCGCGGCGAAGATGTAAGCCGTCGAGATAACGTTGTGCATCACTCTCTAACTCCTTTTAGAAGAAGCGAAAAAGTTCCATCTGTGGCTCCGTATGTGTCTGAGCATATCCCTACATTTACTTGTTTTATTTACTACCTGTGAGAGACGCTCTACTTAAATCTTAATCATTCGTTGGAACGGTAAAAAATTTTCATTTATCTGAAAAGGCTGGATTTTGTCTTTGTTGCAGCGATATTGCAAAGGCCAATTTTACGGGAGCTCTTACCTGCCACAGCTGTGTAGCTGCAAGCGGTACACCTGTAAGACCTACGCCGCCTGGTGCAATGTAGTCTTTGTGCTGCACAAAAGAACTTGATGTGTAGGTGCGTACCTGAAACATATGTTGCTCGAAGCACTGTTTGTTTATGCGGAGAGTTTGACCATGTGCTTGACTTCTCCATATCGTTGTTGGATATCAGTTTTTGCCATGGTGTGGGTAGTACAGTCAAAAACTGTTTCGGTATCCCGTATTTGGAGAGGTTGAAATAAAATAAACCAGGTCCGAATACGTTACATTCCTCGTCACGTGAGAAATTCATCATTCATCGTCATCCCAAACGCGAGTACACGAGTGTACACGCCTACCTTCTACAATTCTACGGAGATCGCAATTCTGATCTAAATCGTATGTCACGATTCAACTACTAAATTAGGCCATAACATTACACCGACATCTGTAGTACACATATTACATTTGATACGATACCTTGCATCACGATACAGTGCATACTACAACGTTTAAACTGTTTTCGAGTAGGGAGATTAGTGAACTCGATTAAATCTATGCGGTTGCTAATACGTGAATAGTTTTCTCTAATAAAACTTTTACTGAAATGTTTACGCGGATTGTCAAATTTGTGCAGCTGGGTTTACTGTAACGTCCGTGGCAGTAGGTGTGTGCTGCGCCGCACGATGCACTGTGCATGCAGTGTGCGCACGACGCTGTGATAGGTTGGGATGGTGTGGTTGCGCAACATTATGGCTCATACTCACACTATACATTCCATCGCAAGGCGTACGAAGAGTATGAGTTCTTAATTCCTCTGTCTTTTTTCCCATAACCTCTGTCTTGTTTCTCGTCCCCTTGTTGACTGTCATTCATTATTACACGATTTACACTTTGCTAATTAAACTGACCATGTTTGTCGCCAATAACTTATCAAAAATTCTTCTCAACGTCGGATGGACCGAGCTTAGCATTGATGTATTTGTGAAACATTTGTGTTAAATGGGCCAGCGATTGAAGTAGTTTGTGTGCGAGAACATCTCTTAATTGTAGTGATGTGTTCACGAGTGCTCGGAACCACGGCACGGCGATTAACACCGTAAAGGCCCTGCTCCATTTGGAGGTCGCCCGTAAAAACTTGCAAGTCAGCTCGTCAACGCAGCGGCAAAGCTGCGCTGCTCTCCCTGGGTGCCCTGATCCGACGCTCAATGTTCAAATGCTGAGTTATATTAATAATAACAACAACGATGTGCTTCATCGTTTTTGCTCATCATGACGAGGCTAGTTACGATTGCCATATTTGGTGCGTTACTGAAGAAGAGGCTTCCAAGTCGTCATGCTGTCGAGGTCTGTGTTGTGGAAAAATCAAAGTGTTGAATCTGCGTGCGTCTTGAGACGTTGATGACATTTTTGTGAAGCTTTTGCGCAGCAATGATTGTTTATGCGGTCTCGACCCCTTGTGCAAATCTCACTATTGTTACAACTGCACGCTCGTAGACTATATAGCCTACGATAGGTTTAAGCCTTATACTGGCTTTCAATAAACGGAGTAAAATATTAAATGCTTGTTTTATATGCTCTTTGTGTATATGCTTCAAAAATAATAGGAAATTCAAACCTACGTTTTCCGTTAAAAATTCTGCTAACTACAAACCTAAGCAGTTTATAGTGAATTGAACCCAGAGCGGCACGAAGAGGCTTTGTTGCGAACAGTTCCTGTGCTCTGGTCGCAGCTCTGAGAACAGCTGCTGCGCATGCCCCGACAGGCTTGCAGCTGCGGCGGCCTCTACAGCTGCAGCTGGCAGAGTGGCAGCTGTTTGATGTAAACTCTGCAGGGTGTTGTGCTACTGCACATGCCCGCAGTGTGTGCTACTGCACATGCCTGCAGTGTGTGCTGCTGCACATGCCCGCAGTGTGTGCTACTGCACATGCCTGCAGTGTGTGCTGCTGCACATGCCCGCAGTGTGTGCTACTGCACATGCCCGCAGTGTGTGCTGCTGCACATGCCTGCAGTGTGTGCTACTGCACATGCCTGCTGTGTGTGCTACTGCACATGCCTGCTGTGTGTGCTACTGCACATGCCTGCTGTGTGTGCTACTGCACATGCCTGCATTGTGTACTGCTGCACATACCTGCAGTAATTTCTACGGCGCTGGATCTTGCTTCAGCTCTAGTTATACTGCCATCTCTTTTTTCGAAAATGTAACAATCGCTCTAAAGTTGCTAGAAATAAAGTTGGACTCAAAGACTGCATCTGAGAATCGCCTCAGAAGGTCTGTTCATATGTTACAATCCTATTCCTTAAGGAATCTTTAAGATTTCTAAAACTCTCAGTTTGGTGATGCCACTCCGCATACGAAGTGAATCACTTGCGGTGCAGGAATGCGACGACTGTTTTCTCGGTGCCCTGCCTCTGAGCGCTACAAAGGCGCCAGCAGCGCCATCTAAGGGTGGTGCCTCAGCAGACAACACTGATGAGGGATGTCGGTCGAAGCCGTAGCGGCGGAGTGCCGCTTCGTGCACCCCAGTCGTGAGGCGACTGGTCCCCAGCACCCACACCGCAAAACAATACTGGCCTGTGGGGCAATTGGATGTGTCGAATACGTTACCCCTTCTTTCTGTTTTATTTATCGTTTAATTTACTAAGTTGTTAGCCCTTATTTGAATTCATGAATTCAAACGGGTAACTGGGGGGCTTTTTAACCTCACGGGAATTTTGACGCGGATCATTCATGTTTGAATGCTGTTCCGTGGAAATATTGTCATAAAGGCATCAGTGGCCTGGCGGATGGGAAATGGCGATCCGAGTGTCTTGAAGATTTTGCTTTTATTTAATCACGACTCGATATAACCGCTCTTTAAGCACAGCGATTGAGAGTTTAATGAGGATATCGATAAAAATAAGGTCCGTCTCACATAACGGCACATGGAAGTTGTTATGGAATCGGGAACATTTCTGAAGATGAAGTCTCGGTCAACTAAGGTGTTTGCTGTACGTGGTCACGATGTTTACGAAGTTCGATTGCTCAAGTTTGTCGTTCTTGCAAGTTTAATATAACTCCCATATTGTTCGTAAAAATAGTTCATTGATTTATAAATTATTTCCAGCGTGAATACTTCTAGGAAAATACTCCTTTAGTTTTTATCCATAATTTCTTCTTTCGCATTCCTTTTCGCTTCTCGAGCTCAAGCGTGAATTTCATCGTGGAAAATGTTTGTTCTGTGCAGTGAATTTTCCTAGTTTTGTGCTCGTTATAGCACTTATGAGCTAGTTTGCTTTGGTCTGTGTTAGGAATGGTTTTGAAACAGTCCTTTTGATGAACATCGGCCTTTTAGAGCTCTCACCATACTGAGCGTGTCGTAACTCCATAACTTGGGCAAGCATCGAGCGCTGATAGCAGTGTTACAATAGCAGTTTGTGTACTTTTTCCTAGAGTTCGTTTTAATCTAGGCTGTTCCATTCAGCTAACTCTGGTTACGTCATTCTTCCTCCGGCCGTATCTTATTTTAGATAAACTATCATAAGTATAAACTCTGTCGCCTTTTAATCTTCAAATGATCCTGTTAATCGAGCTCTTTTGATTAGTCTGTTTTAGATGATGAATGTGACGTACTGTCGTGATATCGTTGTAGCTGTAAAAGGAAGCAAAGTATGGGAAATTGTGTGTGAACATAGACACGTGAAAGTGAATTATGGTGTGAACCGGTTAGCGTATCGAACAGGCATCATGGGCATGCACGTAGTATTATTTATTCCATGGCAAGGACACATAATGAAGGAAATACGTAAAATTTATACGGTACTCACATCAATCTAACACAAACAAACCCTTCCAGTACTTTATAATTTCCATGTTATGCAGGCTCAAAATTTTTTGAGTTGCGTTCGAGTCTCACACGTGAGTTTAGAGCACAAAAGAGCCGAGCTCTGCCCTGTTCTCTGCTGTCATTGAGGGCAATTTGCTTGACAAGTGCAGTTGAGAGGCTTGTGGTGCGGCTGACGGGCGGCCTGGTGGAGCGGTGCTGTATTATAGCTCTGTTCGTGCCCCTGTCCACTCTGTTGACTTCTGTCCGTGCCCCTGTCCACTCTGTTGACTTCTGTCCGTGCCCCTGTCCACTCTGTTGACTTCTGTCCGTGCCCCTGTCCACTCTGTTGAGTTCTGTCCGTGCCCCTGTCCACTCTGTTGAGTTTTGTCCGTGCCCCTGCCACCCTGTTGAGTTCTGTCCGTGCCCCTGCCACCCTGTTGGGTTCTGTTCCCACACACTGGCCGCACATGTATTGCACATGTGGGTAGTGGGCACTTGAACAGAGGAACATTTCACTTCGCCGCGCTGCCATTCGAGATCTCGTGTTTTACCTTCCCCGATGTACCTCTGGGTTGTGAATCGCTCCTTGTTGGACATGAAGTTTTATTTGCTAAGATATTCATGTAAGCCTTTGACCAAACAGCTCGAGGGCGGCTCCCTGCTGACCCGTGCAGTGCGTGTGTGGTATTATGCCTGAGACACGTGAAGGATGAGCTCTTCCTGCTCTCTTGTTTTCCTAACTAATTTATTCAGTTCAAAATTAGGACGGGCTGAATTATCGATATCAGCCATTTTTATGGAGTCTTTATCGAGCATCTTTTTTTATCCCTAATTTTTCATACGATGTCGATTACTGTCGGCTATTTTTTATCAATGATATTAGTCACTAACATTTGTCGTATCTATACATCCTCGGTTGAATTTTTTAATGTCGTTGCTTTACTTTTAACGTGATGACGAGTCCTCAGATCAGTGCGCGTCTCTCTCTCAGCAACCCCTAAATATGTGCATACCCTCGGAACAGCTCTTATGTGTTAGCATGTTCATCTTGGCGTACTCTGTAAAGAAGATGCTTCGTAGAGTATCGTTTCCTCTTCTTTCTGAAATTTTTTCGTTTGATTCATAACATGCTTAACAAGAAGCCTAATTGAATAAAGTATTTTACTTTTCGTAATTATAATTGTTGAACTTACATTTAGATTCGAGGCCTAACTAAGGACTGATTGGGAATCTCCATTTGCGTACTGTGTTATAAGCCTACAAGAAAACCTGCTTTTAGATTCATCGGAAGTCCTTACATTATCTCAGTGCAAAATCTGTCTAACGCATTCGCGAGTGTCCTCGTACCTAGAGTTTGTTGCTCCAGTATCTCCGTTCATTGAAATCCTGGTCACGCAGCCCCTCCACTGTCACGTGGCCTCCCTGCCCGCGCTGAAATATGACCTGACACGCTTGGCATGCGTCGCACGTGTGTTGCGGTGGTCCCAGCGGTGTGTCCGCCAACAAAACACTTTAATTTTAATTTTAAGTAGTCCAAGTAAACATTACTGCCATGTACTTCGTAAGAAATCCTCGTCTCCCTTTCTAAATACTTTAATGATATGATTGTGAGTGTAAACATACTCCTCGTTTTCTTATTTCGTCCATACTCTTTTTTTTTTGTCGGTCGTACCTTCACCAAGAAGGACTTGAAGCCTAACGTAACTTTCACTGTCATTTCTTCCACAATACACTACACTACAGTACCTGCCCGTCTAAAAAAGCTGAAAGAGTCATAGGTCTTTGAAGTTGTGTTTGGTAGATTTCCATAAATAGAGAACTTCGGCTGTGTTCGCACGTAGGAAATAAAGTACAGAGAGCTTGGAGTAATGTCGTTTCATCGCTCATGGCAGCGGAAATAAATTGAGTTTCACATGAAGTATTCCACGATTAGCACCGTGAGGGTCGGTTTGGCCCGTTTTTTCCTTCATGATGGCATGGTTTTGACTTAATAACTGCGATGAACTTCATTTAAAAATATTCTTTTGAATCATCTTCCCGTTTTGTACGACAGAGAGTTTGACGTTGCGTGTTAGTTTTACATATGATTACTAAATTGGAGATTTTATCGGGACGGATGTGGAACCACCTTGTTCTACACTTTGGTTTTTTGAAGCGAGTGCGTCAGCGAGTGGGCGCGGCGGAACTGTGAGTGTCGTATAGTCAGCTGTTGTCCCTGTAGCTCCGCGGGTCCGCTGGTGGTGTCGGCCTGGCAAGGGCCGCCATCTCCACCACGCTCAGAGTCTCGTGGAGAACCAACGACAAGGGCTGTGGAGTCATTTTCTCGCCTGTAATTCAGACATTGATGGCCTAATTAAGGGAGTCTCAGATCTTGAAATGAAACGTACTAAAGTTGCTTTGTATTCATTCAACGTTAAAAAATATCATTTTTGTTCGTCATTAGAGAATCAGTGAACTGCATTCATTTAACGTTGAAAAATATTACTATTGTGTGAAATGAGATTAATATAACAGAAGCAAACCTGAAACGCGGTCTTAATTTGGAATTTCTCCAGCTCTTACTTTCCTCCTCTGTTTTTCTGCTTCTGTAAGAGAATGAAACGGTGAATTTGAAATCGTGTTTTCGTTTGAATTGAGTTT
>VOMN01051515.1:0-19634 GCA_014899125.1 Orchestia grillus | reverse complement strand
AAAAATGTTGGAATTAATAAAGGTTCTATTTTCATAAAGTTTCGATACACGCATCATCAAGAAGAACATTGCTTCTAAGACCGGACTCCGCCCTGAACCTTTAACCTCTGTCAACCCTTGAGACGACCACTTCTCATGGGCTGTTTAATCTAAAGTTGGGTAATCCAAATTTCCGTGAAATTTTCACGGGTCCTTCTACCGGGCTTCTAGTACATATATTACACTAAATTCTAGTCTTTTAAATAAACGTTGCTCATGTTTACTGATAAATATTATATAAATAATTGTAATTCAGAAAACATACAGCATACCGGACATATAAAATAGAATTTCAACTAGGAAATTGTAGTGGGCAAAGATTTAAAGTTATGTTTAACCAAACATTGTTAGTTGGAGCATAAAAATCCCTGACAGGGAAGACAGCTTATGCAGAATGGGAGGGCCCGCGCTGCGCTCCCGTGAGCTGTGGAGATAGCTGCTGCACTGCAGAGTAAAAGAGAGAGGTCTCTATTAGCGCCCCTTCAGGTCTGATATGCGTAGTCTCATAACGCAAGGTTTAGGTTATAGTTATATATACATATATATATACATTTATCAAGTTATAGTTAAGCGTATAGCTGGGGCTTAGGGACATCTCACCTAAACTCCAGGTCACGACATTGACTTCTGTTGATAAATGATCCTTCAACCACAAACCTCAAAAAAGATCGTGACGAGTGTATCCAGATGACGAAGGAGCCAAGCAACGGGTGTGAGGACATCTACTTCATCTCGCTGAGTCCACCGATCGGAGAGATGCACCGTGTGAGATCTCAGAAGTGATATCAGAGCCTCCACCAGGAGGGAGGGCACGATACAGGAGACCTGCGTTAGTCCGCGAAAATGAAGTCCCACTGGCGACAGCAGACGCAACGTATGAGTTCCTTCGGTGTTGACCTCTGAGGGGCGACCACATTACTGCAATAGTTCTAAGAAATTTAGAGCCAGAGAGAGGGGTAGCGTGTGTCTCCGCTCGTTGGCCGACCTGCTACCGACGCTATTTTGGTGCTAAGTGACAAAATTATGTTCAAGCTTCAAATGAATGCAACATAAATTTTTACGTTCAAGTGGCTGGACTGAACGCGATACATTCACCGACGAATGTAAATTCACGTGGTGAGGTTTATTTATTTTAGATTACAAATAATTACGTATTCCTTACTCTAATAGACTAAGTAGTATTGATTAACTTTAATGAATACGGTAACTTTATTGACTATTCTATGTTATCCACCCAGACGTCGAAGTGACGGTGAATTTCTGCATGCCTTATCACACATAAGGTATAACAATATGTATCCTCGTCAAAAGTGGCGTATAGGATAGTATTAGAGAGTACAGTAAGTTTATTTCCTAAGAAAAAATACGAAGAAGAGAATCCTTATACTACTCTATTCGAACAATCTGTTCTAGTAACCCATATAATACTAATTAAAGTTCTCCCGGTTGTCATTCCTGATCGTCCTTCGGTGACCCTAAAAAATTTGCCTCGTAGCTGGTGAATTAATATTTTGATGAAGGTAATTAGTGGGTCACAAATGGATGAACACAACGGTAATAGAAAGGAAAAATAGGATGCAAAAGATGAAGAAGACTTCTGCAATCAAATGCTGCAACCATGTTTAAAATAAACTATTCTTTTCTAGCGGCACAAGTTTTTAGGGTACAATTGTGAATGCATATCACTTCGTTAATATGTTTCCAGAGAACTGAATGACACAAATCTGTAGAAGTTTTGATGCCTACAAGTTCAAAACAAACTTTAAATTTCTCATTCTGTATAATTCCTAAGAGGTTTAACTTTTTGTTATCATTTTGGAGTCCATCTTATGTATGAGAAAATTAAGGTTGCGATGGAACACCTTTCAACTGTAATTTTCAAATTTTAGAAGATATTCACAAAGAATCACATTATGATTTTGGTTAACACTCAATTCCTTACCAACCTTCGAACTCACACTGTTCGTTCATAATAATGAACTTGTTCTGACTTTGATGTCTAGTTTTCTTACCGATGCGTTCTAACTTTCATGTCTCCGTAACTTTTCAAATAAGCATTTTTGGACTTGCCTCCATGCAGTAAAATATGTTTATTTCACCGAAACGAGTCTTACGTTAAAGATTGTTCAGAGAATTCTGGAACACCCTGTGTAGGTTTTAGCCCTGTCAACCGTTACTGATTTTTAAGCCATTTAAAAATTGCACAGAAAACAGCTGCGATAAAAAAATCTTTCAATTAGTCGAAAGCAACTGTTTCAATGCGTTCATTTCGATTCGCGCTCATGACAGATATTGCATAGAATTCGTATATTGTATCATAGTCTCTGCTTTCTACGACGTTTTCTAGGGCCCGTCCAGCAGGTCTGTATTGAGCGGTGGCGCTGCCACTCGAGCTGCAGAGACGCAGTCCAATGTTGTGTGCTCTGAGAGGCAATAAGGCCTCCCATTCATCCTAGCTAGTGCTGAAATGAATTAATATATAGATATTCGAGACGGTTTTCCATTTCATTCAAGCCGTAATTCAATAGTGAATAAACCTAGGGGTTCCGAGAATTTATACCAAGCCCATCTATCATGTAAACAGCCAGTGAAATTACGTATATTTTAGGGCAGGAAGTACTGCAGCGATTCCTCGGAAGGCTGAGGACCGAGAGAGAAATTCTGACATCTGCAGCCTCAGTCCAGGTGAGGTCCGTGAGGAAGACCTGCTGGGGAAGGACTACCGAGTCCTAGTCCAAATTTTGTATGCCGCAGATAAGCATAAAATATCATACCAATAGCAGCGCATCAAGCGTTTTACAAATTCAACTGACAATTGAGATAACATAGGAGCCGCAATTCGAAAACATTAATGTGTACATTTGAACATGCAGTTATGTGCACATGGGTAAATGAAATAAGTGTAAGTCGGGTATTCTCATGTGCAAACAAACGTTGATTCATTGCAAACAATGGATCAACGATTCTTTTCATGCGCTGCTAGTCAATACTTTTTTTAAAGTTATCGTTGCTTCAATGCATTCTCTGTTATCAATTGATGATAACAGAATTGACTGATGGTGATGCGAACAGAACTGAGGGGCACAATAATGACGTGCTTGGTTTTTCAGGTCTAATTTTGAGCGTGTGCTACGGCCGAGTTTCTTGTGGTCATGTTGTTCTTCTTTTGGAAAAGGAAGATTAAATCTAAAAATCCTTGGGCGGATTATTTTCCTTGAGAAATGAAGAATGAAAGTAATATGCCTAAAAGGCGGCACACCAGTGGAGCTGTTCAGTACGTACCAGTGTAGTTTGCAAGGTGTTCAAGATACAAATATTGCATCCCTTTAGGAAACTGAATGTGCTCCTGAGTTAAGAATACACACTTAGAATGCACAGAACTAAAAATTTCCAATACCAAGTAAATTGTCAATCAAACATGTACGGCACAAACCAAAAACTACTTGTACTCTGTCTGTGAGCGAGTATGCTACCTGAAATTAAGTTTTTTTTCTTCTTTGGTTTACTACATAGCTCTGGTCAGTTCACGGACCGTGAACAATTTGTGTTTTGAAATAGTAAGGATATAATTTTGAATTTCAATAAGAAAATTTTGCTGCCACTTCAAGTTGTGATTTTTGATGTACTGGCCAATACTTAGTGTGACGTGATAATTTCCGTCGGCATATGAATAATCCTTTATATAACAGCACTTGAAAATTTATGTAACGATGCGTCTCTTATCATGTCGCTAACATCTTGGTACGAACGACGAATAAAACATACTTCGAAACTCAATCTCGAATTAAGTGATCAAATTTTTGAGCAAGTAATCAATAACTCATTTCAAGAGTCGGAATCCCTAAAAAATTATGGAAGCGTGATTTATATACATTATTGGTAATATGTATATATATTACAATACATATATATATTGTTGAGGACTATTTGAGGAACTACTTCTGAGATGAGTTTCATTTTTCCCCTTCAGAAGTTCCTCAAAACATTCTTAAAAACGTTACCCAGGAGTTCTATATTTCATGAACTATATATTGTATAGTCTCCATGTGCGTTATGTATATACGTCTGTACATACATTGTATCGTCTCCACTGATATTCATAACTTACACAGAGTTTATACAAAGTAGGTGCCGCTTGAAAGCAGCAAAAAGAAAAACAGGGCGGGTATGTATGCTGATATAGCTAAATCGATTAGGTTTATTCAGGATCTACTTATAGTTCTTCGTCTTGTGATGGGTAATTACCTATGTTTTCATTGCCTTACAGAAGATGGCGTCGTATGCGAAGTACAGCCTCGTCCCTACGGATGAGCCCGACAAGGCGGTATCGCCGCAGCTGGACACCCCCAGATCAGGTGGGGCAACCGTCACAACAACGGGCAGTCTTTTTGGCAACATTTTCACTAACACTCACAAAGCGCCTTCCATGAACCGCTCCACCCTACCTCCTCCTCCTAATTCTGCCTTCGACTACACCTCTGCCTTCAACTTCAAGTCAGCATTTGAGTACAACTCGAGCAGTCCAAGTCAGTACCAGTCTGCCTTCGACTACGGCTATCGCAAAGACCCCGCGACCGCGTCTGCTTCAGCGGCTCATAAGAAGGGTGCGTCATTCCGTGCACTATGCGACTTTCCGTACCGAGTTATGGTTTTGTTCATGTTTTTCACAAACTTAGCAAACTCTAAACTATGTTTTCTGAAGGAAATGCTTCGAAGTTTACTCATTAATTTTTTCACATAGTAATAGTTTTATTCACGTTTTAACATGCTGAAGCTTCTAAAATATATTTTCTAATAAGTAACCTCCTGAGTTTGATAGCTGTTTTTGGCACTCTAGTTAGTTTACGTTCTCACATACTGATAAGCTTCTAAAATATATTTTCTAATAGACAATTCTTTAAGTTTGCGTTTAAATTTTGCCATAAAGTCGTAGTTTTGTCCACGTTTTCCTATACATGAACAAATTCTGACTGTGTTTTCCAATACCCAATCATCTAAGTTTGCTTACCAGATTTCGGACACTGCTCACAATTGTGTATTCTAAATAATTAATTTGTGGGTCGAGAGCAAATCGACATCATTTGAAAAATCTCTAACGAAATCGTAGCAACATATTTTTTTCTATCACCACCCGCCGATCAACAAATGAGTAGAATGTACCTTGCAGGAGTGAATTTTTTGGAGAAAATACCAAGAGTACTTGTACATAACATGAGTGCATGACAGTCGAGTATAGATTGTAGCCTATTTTGCTCGCATAATTTTAACGAATGAAAATTTGTAAGCCTTTATGGTCCTAAAATATGTATTTCTAATGCAGATGAAATTTTATTGTATATTTGAAGGGATAACCATTCAAATATATTTTTAATGACAAACAGTAGATTCATAGATTCATATTAAATTGGTTAATCATGGGTGTTCTTTAAATTATTTGCTATTCAAATATTTTTTATATCGGAAATATTGAAGTCCTATTTTATTATACACTTTGTATAAATAAAATATTATTTATTTTGTAATAGTAATTTTAATAATAACAGTAAAGTTAAAATCCGTTTCAGTAACGCAATTTTGAGTCTCAATTATAACATACGTGCACGTTTATCATATTTGACACCACTCATAAATTTTATAGCAAATCCTTTAATGTGATTTTTGTTTCAGTTCTTTACCCCAGCTACTTTTTGAGTTACGCCCGCATACTTTCGAAAAAGTTTTTTTCCGTACACCCTACCTTGTATGAGTTAAAATTTGAAACAGAATTGAAATATCTGATAACGAAAAATCTCACCTAGATGGTTTACTATCATTGGTAAGTTACCCGGACAAGAAGCTACTTCTTGTTGCAACATCACGACTAGTTTGTAATTAACTAAATGTACTAGAGAATACTCCTAGCTCGAAGTTGCGTACCAGCTGTAACTAAATGTGTGAGATAGTAGTCCCGACCCTTAGATGATTACTTGGTTACTAAATGCTTGAAAGGATGCCTCAACCCTAGAGATAAATGGTTGGTAACTAAATATGTAAGAGGATACTCTCAATTCATAAATGACTAGTTGGTAACAAGGTTTGAGAGGGTAGCCCCAACCCTAGGATAAATAGTTGGTAATTTGACGTGGGAGAGGGTAGTCCCAGCTCCAAAATGACTGGCTGCTAACTAAATGTATGAATAGTTAATCCCAATCCTAAGTCAAATAGTTGGAACTAAATGTGTGAAAGAATAAAGGTTAAACCCTAAGATCAATTGTTGGTAACTAAATGTGTGAGAGGATAGTCCCAGTTCCAAAGCGAGGAATAGTTGACGACAAAATACGTGTGAGGATAGTACAATAAATACGTGTGCGAATAGTGCAATAAATACGTGCGCGGATAGTGCAATAAGTACGTGTGCGGATAGTGGAATACATACGTGTGCGGATAGTGCAATAAATACGTCTGCGGATAATGCAATAAATACGTCTGCGGATAATGCAATAAATACGTGTGAGGATAGTGCAATAAATACGTGTGAGAATATTGCAATAAATACGTGTGAGGATAGTGCTATAAATACGTGTGAGGATAGTGCAATACTGCATTGTAAAACAGCTCTCAATAACGCAAAAATATTGTTCGATTTAATATCTATTTGGTAAATGTACAATGTTCTTAAATAACTTGCTAAGGAATCATTGTAGTTGACGTTGATTCACTAGGTATTTAGTTTTATCGTATTTTAATTGATCGATGGTTATTTACGGGCTCATTTACTTTGCTCTGTTCACAATTGATTTTTCTTTTTTACTGGCTTTATGAACAAGTTTTTGAAAATTAATAATTATCAAGGTGTCAAATAGAATAATTTTATATCATATCTGAGGGCAACGTTCCCTTCCGGGGTTGAAAACTTGAAATTGAACCAGGTCTGGCCAGCTCATTTCACAGCCGAGTCTCAAGTGCTATGGATAGCGGTACAAAACATGTTGAGTTCATCTTTATGCCCGGGAAAAGGTACAAAGGAGTTCTAAAAATCCGTTTCCCGTGATTATGAAACACCTCAACTCGTAAACGTGGGCGTGAATGATTGAACATTGAAAGTCCATGAATGTATTTAGCTTCTTCAATTGTAATTTTTTATTAGGTGGGAGATCAGTTTTAAAAAGGGGTGGGAGGGGAGTTAGACTGAGAGGGAACATTACACTGGCAAAATATGGATGTTGAGAAACTGACAGGCTATGAAAATACAAGTACCACAATTAACAGAAGATCAAAGTCAAATTAACAAAAAAGGAAACTGTATTGTTGTGACATTGTAACTAAATAGAGCTGGGAGAAAGCTCACCGATAGCACTCCACATCTTTGAGAGAGAGAGACAGAGAGAGAAAGAGAGAGAGAGAGAGGAGGAGGAGGAGGAGGGGGAGGAGGAGGCGAGCCAAAACATAGTGTGCCCCCTGACACGATCCTGAAGGGGGTCGAGGCTCCTGTGGTCCCTCCCCACTCGGCTCCCCCAGTTTGCCCCGTGCCGAAGTGACAGGCCCTGACGAGCTCAGGCGCAGTGTTGACATGTACGAGGCAGAATTAGGCCGACGTGCAGCGACATCGTGCTTTTGAAAGGATGAATTACCAAAGATCGAATTTCTTATTTATTGTTTATAATATTCACATTTAAATTCTAGTCCAGATTTATGTGCTCTTCTCACTATCAGCCATTTTGTTCATGAGAAATGTTAGAACTTCATGGTCATGTCAATGTTTTGAGCTAGCGTACGTTGGGTTGGGATGTTAATGTTTGATGGTGACGCTATGCTGCTATGCCATCATGACAATGTTATGCTGTTGAATTATGTAGGTGCTGTCATGATGACAGTTTGATGCTCACATGGCAAACAGACAACGTCATGTAGTCCAGGATCGGAAACTTTATTGGCTGAAAGATTCATGAATGTCAAATACTCTTAAATACGTTTCCGTGAGAGCCATATAACATTTCTTGGACAACCCATGAGAGCCGTATAACATTTCTTGGACAACCCATGAGAGCCGTATAACATTTCTTGGACACCCCGTGAGAGCCGTATAACATTTCTTGGACACCCCATGAGAGCCGTATAACATTTCTTGGACACCAAACACACCTAAATCCGTCAAGTCGCGCTGAGGAATGTCAGCTCTGATTTGCTTGCGGGCTAGGGGCAGTTTTCGACCCAAATCTGCTAGCTCGCAGCCCACGTAGGTTACAGGCCCCGATGAAGGTAATGAAATGGTTCCATGCCTCCGTGGTCATATCATGATAATAATATGAAAATTTCATCACGTCGCGTTGACGCAATCATGATGAAATAATAGAAAGTCAAGACATTACAGCTCCGTGATTCTTATTGCACTCAAGACAGTCACGTTTAATCATGGTACCCAATCTTATACGAGATCGTGGTTGTGATATACAGGCTCTGAAACTTTGAATTCAAGTTATGAGTTTATGAATTTAAAACTTTTTCTCCGAGTTCTTCGAGAACCTATACTCAAATTTCACAATTCCCAGACCTGCGAAACATTATGACCTTGTAACATGGTGAACAACGCCCGCGAGTTTCGCGAGGGTTGAAGCTAATTTGTTGGTTTGTGGTGCAGCAAAACGCGGATCCGTTTGGAGCAGCCGCTGCGACGGCACTCGCTGCCTCAGCGTGATCGTGACCGCCCTCAGCTGTGTTTTCATCTGCCTCACCTTCCCTTGCACCCTGCCCTTCTGCTTCAAGAGACTCGAACAGTGGGAGAGAATCGTCGTCTTCAGGTGCGTTCTATGTATTTCCGTGATGTTTTGAGGCTTGCTCCGCAAACATTTCTGTATGTACAGAGTTCTTGGGTGTTTATCATAACGCTAGGTCACAGCTAGGGTAAGTACAGGGAGGGAAAGGCGTATTTTACTGTTGACAGGTGTCTCAAAAAGTGCTACAACAGTTTTCAGCCTTTTTGCGCGTTTGCAGCGTACCTTATTACCGTTTTTAATGTTTAAAATGGTGTTTGTTTGTAAACTAGTTTTCCAATGTTTAAGACGATATTTGACTTTACGATATTATTGAATACTTCATGATCAATCAGAGTGTTGCAACACTTTTTGTGACGCCCTGAGCAAGTAGTACTTTCGAATTGTACATTTTATTTTATTTATGAGGAGACCCTTAGTTACTTTCTCATGCGTATGATGAAGGAACGGATGGACTGAAGACTTACATACATATGAAAGAGTATTCATTATTCTGTTGTGAGTTTCAGCTCAGGATAAAATTGCTATTTAAGATTACGCACGTTGTTGGGTAATCTTAAATAGGAATTTTGCGAGCAGGTTGGGACGGCTTCGTGGAGTTTTTGGGCCTGGCTTAGTGTTCATCATCCCGTGGAGTGACAGGCTCAACAGAGTCGATATGCGAACCAAAGCTTTCTCTGTGCCTCCACAGCAGGTGAGCTTCGAGTATTTTCTGTAGAGAACCAGTAGCTCAATGAATTTATGTAAATTACAGTAAATACACGTGTATTTGTTTGATCGGTATTGTGTGAATTAAGGATAAGTGCTTCAGGTTAATTACGTACATGGATATTTGTATGCTTCAGAATTTGGTTTCTATTGGCTACCTTGAAAGTCGTAGAACCTATTCGGGCTCACAAATACCTTCCATTAAAATAATGTTAAGGAATCTATGTCGGTTATCTTGAACTGACGTAACGCTTGTGGCAATAAGTCGTTTGAATTTTCCAAGTACTACGTTCATTTTGCCTGGTGGCTTACGTGGGTGAGCCGTAATTTCTGGTTCCTACATGCAGGTCATTACGTGCGATAACGGCATCGTGGAGCTGGGCTGCGATGTCAAGTATAGAGTGAGCGACGTGAAACGCCTCACGACCACGGTCACGACCCCAGAACACGGCCTCAGGAACTTCGGCAAGACGGTGCTTCTCAACGTCGTCACCAAACACACCGTCAAGTGGGTGACACAGAAATGATGCAGATCTGAATGAGTTGCAGGGAAAGTTTCACTGCATGTTACTCATTGTTGTGTGTGTCTTTGTGAAAAGAAAGGAAAGGATTGTAAAAAGAAATGTAAGAAAAAAAGAAAGAATGAAAGAAAGACGACAAATCATGTATTTAGAAGTCAGTTACACACAGAGCATGGTACAATCGGGTTTTCAACCAGTAAGTTTTCAACTTTGATATTTAAAATGGGGAAGTCGCGTTAAAACTTCTGATTGAGATCCGTTAGAATACAACCTTAAAATTACTCGTGGCAGTCACAGTGAAACTTCGAATCGTGATTCTTAATACTGTGCTTAGCACAAAAAGTGAAATATTAACCCAAAACATAGGGTAATTTTTCTACATACCTCTTAAATTGAAAATTACAGTGAAGAGGTGGCCCATTGCAACCTTGATTCTCTTAAACTGTGCATAAATAGGCCGTAAAACGATACCAAATAAGAGATGGTAACAAGGAAGAATAGGGTATTGGTGATGTTACTTCAAACGAACGGAATCCAAACGTATGGTTCTAAATACAATGCCAGCAGGTTATTCGTGGGAATGGCATGTTGCATAGCATGAATATTTTACAGAGTAGTTGTATTTCCGGTAGGCGTTGGCTGTTGTTCGCTATTATTTTCCACAACTCTAAGCTACCTTCGCTGCTGTGTCTACTAGCCTTCTAACTAAACTACAGTTTCCCTCAAATATGTATTATTTTTACCTGTCATATACTTGCCACAATTTTATATATATAGCCTAGCCTCTCAATTTAAGTTCATATTGAATTCCTCTACTCAAGGTTTGAAATCCCGAGTAACCGTAACATAAAAACTATCAGAATATGTATTCATTCCAAAATTTCTCCCGTCAATACCGTTTTCATTTCTCCCTATGCTATGTATCACTTTTTTTGGGGGAGAACCTCTCTCTCTTCAAACTCTCCGCCTCCAGCGATGCGTGACTGCTGGGTTTGAGAGATGTTGCTCTTTTAAAAGTAAAAAATGAAGAAGCACGTTTACAATGCTTTTATTGAGAGAGTGTTTGAGTGTTCCGACACCTAATTTCCACCTACACAGAGAAATGGAGCGCGACAGAGCTGGTTTGGCATCCCAGGTTCAAAGGGACCTGAACTCCAGAGTGCTCGAGTGGGGTATCGAGATCGGCCAGGTGGACCTGTGAGTGTCTCTTTTTCTACTTTTCTTTATGATATAATGATGCACGAGTACGTATGTTTGAGATACCGCCATGTAATGCCTATTGTGTCAAGTGCGCTTTATGTAATGGGGTGTTATTTGTCTGGTACGTGTTCATGACTAGTGTGAGAGTCTGTGTAAAAGCTTGCTAAATGGCAGTTTGGTCGTGAAGGTGTTCTATCTCCTTGCTCTTCTTTGTGAAAGAAAAAAATCCTTTGAACTACCAAGACTGTCGTCGTCACATTGCTTGCGTGTTATCAGTTTACTTTAAATTTCCAATTAATGGAACTACACATGCGTAGTTTCACTTAGATTTCATAATATAAAAAATGAATGAACATGTAGAACAACAACGTTTTTTGTGCAGGAGTCAAGTGACAATCCTCAAAGAGCCTGAGCCAAATGATCCTTTGAAACCACTTCTGGGTGCGTTGGGGTCCTTTGCCGGAGGTGGTGCTGCCAACACGCCTGGGTGAGTGAGCGTTGGCTGATGGAGTACTTTGAAAAATCATTCTTTGAAATACTTCCTCCGCAATGAAAAAATCATTTGTCATCGTGACTCATAGTACTGAGTTTTGCTCCAAGTGTTGTTTCTTACTTCCTGAGACGTTTTTACGGTTCTATCGGAAAATATAAAGTGAGTCATTTTGACCTACTGGGAAAAACGGGTTGCGGTGACTCACAAACGTGAATTTATTTTGGGACAAGCGAATACTCAAAGCGTGAGTCTACTGCACCCAGTTTTCTTTTGCAGTTGTCCATTCGTTGGAATTTCAGGAATAATGCCATGCATCGTGGCTCAAGTTTTAGATACATATTCTTAACCTGCCTTTCACGGCGAGATATACATCATTACAGAAATGATAGACACGCGGAAAACAGTCTGAACAGTACTCGTATTCCAAAAAAGAAACCTGGCTTATCACATTGATTTCCACTGGATTATCGTTTTATATAAATTCTTTTCAATTTCGCACTAATTAACTTGAAAACAGCATAGCATGTAATAAAATTTTCTGAAAAGCACCATTCACTCACCTCACACCCAAAACTCTTCGCAGCTAGCTGACAGACCTGATATTTTGTGCACTCAGGTGTGTTGGGGGAGCCCTAGGTGCGGCGGGAGCAGGGGACTCTCTGGGGGGAGTGTCAGCACTGCTGAGTGGGCTGCTCTCAGGAGGCGTGGCTCAGCCGGTCACCCACACCAAAGGAGGCACCACCGTCGTTAACATCCCCGGCCTGGCAGGCAGTCCAGCTACTACTGGTTGTGCACCGAACATGGCCAGCAACGCCCGCAAACAACAGATAGAAGGTAAACTGCTCTAACTCCAGCTTAGGTGGACTACGAGTACTCTAAGGCGCACTGGTTAGCGTGATTGCCTCGCATTTGATGAGTTAGGGTTCAACTCCCGGCTCAGGCACTGATTTTCACGTAACCGCGGAGTGCTGCCCTTGGAAAAGGAAGCTTGAACCTCATATTCCTCACATTCCTCACGCGTCAGTAGTTATAAGGTATTAAAAACCCAACGGTAAAACCTGTTGTAATTAATAAAGGTTGTAACTCGAGTTTTGGTGAACTATTATAGTGAATTAAGAGTACTCTAATAACTCAAGCGTTGGGGAACCACTTAGGTGAACTGCTACGGTGAAGGTAAAAAGCTCCCTGTAGATTGTGGCTCGCGTGAAGCTTGGGTTAGGGTTAACATTTTAAGCCTTTTGTCACGAGGGGCTGGTCTCCTTAATCATCGTAGGCTGCTCGCCATTTCCATGGATGATTTTCGTAGTCTTTCGTCATTGACAAGCGTATTTGATAAGTAAAGAAATCAGTCCCACCCAGGTATTTGGCTAAAGTTATAAACGCGGTATGCTTAAGCTCTGGAGATTGTTTTCCTTGTCAGTTAATTATATTTGATGATGTAAAACTGTCTGGAGAAGAACTTCAATGTAAGAAATAATTAGTGTAAATCATACTTTCCCCCAAACTTGAAAACTTTCCAAGGTTTTATTGTCGCAACATATGAACAAAAACATGAAAATTCTACCATCTAAGGGATAAGTCAATTAATTCTATTATAAATAATTGTCCAGAAGTTTTCCCTTGAAAATGAAAGCTTACACCTCATATTTCCACAAAACGTGGTGTCCTGTTCCTAATTATAAATATTAAAAAACTAATACGTTGCACTGCATTGCAACTCCGTTGTTATTAGGCTTCTTTTCTTATCTATCCACCTCTAAGAAATAAAGCCTTCAGTTTTGGTAGTAGGGGTTTCGGTATCTAAATCCCCTAATTATTCCGATTCCATTTTATGGCTGACATTTACTTACTGTACAAACTCTACAAAACAGTGCAATGACCACAGGAAACTAAAGTTTAATGGAAGAAAAATCATTGAAAAGGGATTCGTTGGTTCACTGATCGCATTCAAAAACGGTGACTGGATTGAACGAAATTTCTTGCTTAATGAGGTTATTATACGTTCGATAATTATATTTTCCTCTTACAGTTGTAGCTCGCTCAGTGTCCAGGTCATGCGTTTTTATAGGTGTTGGCTAAATTTAATTCATATATAATAAATAGTTCTACATATTAAAAAATCAATCTGTTTCCAAGCTCTGATATACAGTTTACATTGAGTGATTTGAAAAACGTTTCTATTTGAATAAGTTATCAAAGGGACATGACAGGTACCTCGATTTAAAAAATCTATTGCATTTCCTCCATGATTTAAACTTCATATTTAAAACAAAAAATTCAAATTTAAAGAAAAACTTAGTCTCAAACTGGGAAACTATCCACATCTAACACCATGCTTAATATTCATTTAAAGGAACTTATCCTGTCGTTTAATCACAGTATTAATGTTTGAGTCTAATTTCAACATGACAATGGATTTTTCAGGATTAAGCAACTGCAGGGACAAGCCCCAGACCCCCCTCGGCCAGTACCTTCTCTCGCTGGTGTCTGCTGCGAGTGCCACCGACCTCACAGCAGGCGTGTACCGGCTGGCTGTAGAGAGACCACAGGCAGAGGGCACGGCTATATTCGTCGTCTTCATTGGCACAGGTGAGCATTGTAAACCCCTACCATCTACATGCAGGGATTTCAAAGTTCACTTTCAAAGGGTGCTTTTTTAAAAAAAAGCTATGTAAAAGCAGCATAAATACGTATGTGCGTTAGATTTGTGTTTTTAGAACTTTACACATGTATGGATTTCAAAGTTCACTTTCGAAAGGATGCTTGTTTTTTTTTGTGAAAAGCTATGTAAAAGCAGCATAAATACGTATGTGCGTAAGATTTGTGTTTTTAGAAATTTACTGTGGAATCTCAGTTGTTGCGGAAATGGACGCAAGTGAAATGTCGTTTTTAATATTATTTATTCTCGTGTTTGAAGGAACTGAAAGGCGGCACAATGCTGGTCGCTTCTTAGTGTAAGAATATTTTACTCTAAAAGAGCGATTAATCACTTTCATTCGAATAAATTATAAATCTCGTAAAAGAAATCTTTAAATATTTCGTATATCAAATTGAGCACAATTTTCAGTAATGGGAAATTTAAGTCACCCAAAGAATATTGAAGCGTAAAAAGAAATGTTTAAGGAGAATAAGTTTATTATGATAATTTTGATCGATCCTTTAACTTTAATCATATAAATTTTACCCCATGAACTCTTTCAATTTTCTCTTACTTCCTGGAGAAAATTTGTATAAGTTACCATATCTGAAAACATTTATTTTACAGTTATCTAAACGACTTATTACGATTGCAAATGATTTCAATATTCCGATATTTGTACTTTATTTCAAAGTAGTGATTCCAACTCTGAAGTATTTTAACGACAAATAACGTACTTTATCAATGCATGTACGAAACAAGAGTATATGTACAATACAAGGTACTTTATCGATACCTGTGGAACTCACCAACATGATATGTTTGAAGTAGACAGACCGAAGGAATCTGCTCCCTGGGGTCGAGCATCACGAGATGGGGGGGCTTCAAAAGGGGATCCAAAGGTGAAGCAATAATTTTAGAGAAGTAAGCACCTATTTCTCTACCCAGGGACCTGCATAAGCGCGTAGACTGGTGACTTTCTTTAGACTTGTGACTTTTGATGGAAGTTACATGGTTGACGACTTCACCGTTCTATTGAACCTAACGAATCGCTAACAAATTTAGGAAGCAGCTTGTATGCTTTGGACTCTGAGGTCAGGACCACCTCGCCTCAACACGCCCGTCTGTTCGCAGGAGTGCGTCACGTGATCGAAGGGGACCTGCCGTCCGTCACGCCGGACGTGAGTGTCACGGTCACCCAGGACGACCTGTACGCCATCTTTTCTGGCTCCTTGCCGCCTCTCCAAGCCTATTTATCGGGTCGTTTAAGCGTGCAAGGCAGCGTGCAAATGTTGGTCGGGTTGCAGGCTTTGCAAGAAGTCCATCAGAGCCTCTGCACACAAAACAAAAATGAACCATTCATCGCATAGGAATTAGCCCGCGCTGGAGGAGGCAAAGCCAAACGGGCTTAAAAATTTGCTCTTTGGGAGAGGAACCTTGCCCTCTGTGGCCGTTACTTTGGACGCCTTCTCGGTTCTTTCACAACGCTGTAATTTTCTGATCGTGGCTATCCAATATACTCATGCTTGCTTGAAATCATCAGCTTTAATTAATAATTATTCTCATATATAAAAGCGCGTATTCTCTAGAGACGTGCACGAGAAGATTAATATAATCCGAGAAAATTCTCACGTGCTCTTAGATTTGTCAGTTCGCTTCGATTGGCTGTTCATTTTTATTTCGAGCTTTGAAATAAAAGCGCAAGTCCTCTCTCAGGCTGATGCTACCTGCCTCCACCGGTCGTGGGCACACACTCTGCTAGTGCTGTAGTGGTGCACGATGCAATAATCCCGATTATTACGGCAATTATTATTGCGATTATTGCATGTTGCAATAATCGAAGTACTCATGCACCCTCTCTCGACTTCATTGTGAAGTTTTAATCATGATATACTTACTTATTGTAAGTTAGATATTTCCGTCACGGATTCCAGTAATTATTAGGTACTATTCTTAAGACGAATAGAACTTTACTACTTTCTTTCATTCAGGATTAAACTTTCCCTAGTTTAGCGAAAGGATTTTTTTGTGAGCGATAAATGGCGTCTTTCTACGTTTCCTCGTTTAATATGACACATTCAGTTAATCTTATTTCACATTTCAGTCGGAGAAAGTATGCCATTAGAACCTACCTATACTTTACTTTATTCTACTTTTGAGATGAACTGATTTAGATTCTCGATAGTAAATATTTGCACCAATTCGATTCCAAAGAGTTTACGATATTTATAGTATACATAAAGTAATCCTATTGTATATAACATAATAGATAGCTTAAGATGGTTTTGAAGAAGTCAGGAACATACGTAGGTTACAGTGGAGTGAAGAGCAAGAGAAAAATGAATTATCAGAAAGAATTGCATAGAATATTATTCCAGAAGAAAAAGATGTGATACCGCCTGCAAGAAGTCAGATCTATTTACAAGTAATGCACTCGTCGCTTCTCTTCCATTAGCACCACTTGTAGAGACGATTTTAATTGTTTATGACAAATGTACTGTGAAAATATTTCGCAGGCTGTAACGATTTAACGATAGAAGTATACAGTTAAGAATGGGCGTAGTATGACGAGCTCTTACAATATAAACATGTACCCCAAAGTTTTATTAATTGTTTATTAAGGTTCATTGAACGATATTTTCTTTCTTCGGATTCTAATGTGGCAAAAAGTAACTAAAAATAGGTGACGTCCCTAATGAAGCTGGGGAAGAAATGAAAATATTTAAAATCTTTTGATTTAAAATAAGGTGCTCTAGTATTTTGAGGAAGCACAGGTTTCCTAACGGCGGCTGTTCCATAATATACGATCTTCTCGAGCTCACGTGAAACAGTTTTGGCTGAAACCGAGATCGCAGCTGGTGGTTCAACACTACAAGAATTTTGAGAGCAGTCGCTTGGTGTTTTGTCACCTCCGTGCGTTTCAACACTCGTCAGTCTCTTCTCTGAGTGAAGTATTGCTGGAATGACTTTTGCAGAAATTTTTTTGGCCTTTATTCTTATCCAAATTCAATATTTGCGACTTAAAAGCTCATTGAAATATTGAAGTACAGGGTGTCCAGAAAGTCTCTTTACAATTTCAACGATTTATCGCAAATGCAATTGATAGGATATTCCATTCAGATTTGTTCTATTGTAGCCTTTCTTTAAGTTTTTACCTCATTTAAAAGACTTTTACGTAGGCACCATCAGTTGTACGAAGCACATCAAGACTCGATTTCTTGCCATGTTCACGGTAGCTTAGCCTCATTAATTGTGGCAATGGCATCAGTAATCCTTTGCTTTAGGTCAGTAATGTCCCCTATCTTTAATCGATACGGAACATTACGATACAGTTTTGTACTTTCGGTGAGTCTGCCTATGTGATTTTCTTTCAATAAACCAAGAGACACATTGAGACTTCTCTTGACGGGTAGCCATTTTTTAGAGGTTCATTAAACAGCACCACTTTCACAAACAGGATCCCTGAAATACACCAATGTAAAATGTGATTGATTAAAAACTTTTTAAATACTGAATGCAATAGAACAAATCTCTATAAAATGTCTAATTACTTGCATTTGTAATAAATTTTTGACATGGTAAAGAGAGTTTATGGACACCCTGTATATTTTTCACGTTTACATTATTTGTCCTACCTTTTCATTGTCAGGCTGAAAGATTATTCAGCGATGTACGAGTAACACAGGTAGTAAGGAATGCTTGAGTAAAGCGCCAATAGTCATGTATCGTGAGTACGTAGCTAGGCATGAGAGGAATATGGAACGTTGTACAAGTTATTTACTCAGCCAGTAATGACTAAAATAGCCTTGCATGACCACGTTGTCTTAATCACTACGTAACAGGCAAGGTTACTGTTTGATGTTGAAATATTTTGTTACCGCGACCGCAAAGGAGCAGAGAAAAATACTGGTTGGCTATGGTTCGGAATTGAACTTGGTGCAAGAACTTCAAAAGGGGTATACATTTGCGAAGAGTCTTAGCCATAATTCTTTAGCTTGTAAAACAATATTCGCTTACGCACATTTTCTAGCACAATTATGTTGCCCAATTTAGATGAATTTACAAGGCGTATGTAAGCAGAGAAAATTTTACGCTTTTAGATAAAAAAAATTCGTTTAGGCGTCCAGTGAAGTAATTGCACACATGAGATGTCTTTTTTATTAAACATCTAGAGGGCCACTGTTCGTAGAACTCACGTAGAATATATATTTTATAGAGGAGAGCAAAAACAATGAATAAAATTTCCTATTCTACAAAGTACGATTGAGGTAGGTAGAAGTTGCAGTGAGTTCTTGTTTACCTAGCATCCTAATTTCTAAAATTTTATCTAGGTAGCTGGAGTTGAAATGCAATATTTCAGTAGAATTTTTGTTTTTTTTGAGTGGGTTAGTGCTTGAGAAAGCTTGTTTTTATAGATATGCAATACTTCCTAAACTTATTAATGACTACTAAGATCTCATATGACTGCGTCGTATTATTAAGGCCGAAAATGTAAGTAAATACGAATAAAAAAATAAATCTACTGACGTTTTTTAAAGAATTTCAGTACAACCGACGATACATTAACAATGTTAATTACTGTTTCCGATCGGAGTTGGTGCTCTAATAAAATTTTAATGGTTTTAAATATAAATATAGAAATAAAAGTAAATGTTTCTGTAACTCACGCACATGTTTAATTGATTTCCTGTGCAACAAATGAAGCATTATAGATGGATTTAGCGAGACAGGGTTAGTAACTATTCGCCTTAGCTAGCGTGCGCAAGCGAGAAAATGGCTTACTACTCCGCTAACACTCCAAACGCTCAGCGATACGTAAAACTGATTGGAAAAGTTGTTTCAAAGATGCAGTTGTGACTTAAAAACGACACACCCAAGTTTTTAGTACGCGTAGAACGAAACTGACTGGCAAATGAGTGGCAATAACGTATATTGATGTACACTTTCGTTCGAGCAACCCCCGTACGACATGAAAAGCACACAATTTTCCTACAACAAGTCTACGGTATTTAGTCCTAAAATTTCAATTACTTTCGATACACATAATTTCTACGTACATACAGACTGAAAACGCGCAAAGAAATTTAAATAAAAGTAAAGAATATTTTGAAGTTCATAGAGACAGGATTATTAGGTTTATGAATTCCAAAGTATGCATATTTCTTTGTAGAAATTTTTCAGCTTGTACAAGGAGGCGCAAAAGGCACTTCAACAATTTGAACATTTATTACATGACAACTAATACTTCGGTAAAAATTGGTTAAATATGAAATGAAAGACAAAAT
>VOMN01051507.1:0-18298 GCA_014899125.1 Orchestia grillus | reverse complement strand
TTTCGTCGGTGATTCACCGATGATTCGCCGGCGATACGTCCCTAGACTCGTGCTTGATTATCCTTAATTCACCGGCGATACGTCCTTGATTTTTAATGGGTAGGTAACTCCTATGTAGACCAGGGATGGTGCAGTGCAGCAACTGAGTTCATATTTCGTAAAATTTATTTCTACAATTATGAATTGTTTTCCTTACAGTTCCAGGTTTGCTAAAAGTTTCAGAATGCTTTTGCGGAATTATTGAGTTATGAAGGCAATTAACGTCAAACTAGCATGTACTTCACTCTCAGCTTATGTAAATTTTTAATTTTCGTTAATATCTTTGCTTCGACATGCAGTGCCCGGTCATTTTTGACCATCTTCAACGCGAATTTTATTCACACCTTTATTTTGCTTTATATATTTGTGGGCTCTGCCTAATTACTACATCAAAATTATTTAATTCCAAACTTCTTTTCAGTTAGCTCAATCCCAAAAACTGTGCTCAAACCTCCTATTTTTTTAATACTATGCACTTGAAATCACTTCTTCTGCTATTCACTAAGCCCACGCATGTTTTGTTAGATTCTGCCACACTAATTGTCAGTTGATTCTTAACAGATCCAACTGATTTTTCCTCAGGAATATTGGCTGTTGATTTAACCGACCATTTTCGAGAGTTTTTGATTAAAAATTACATATTCAATGCGTACAATGAGGTGCAGGCTGAAATTTATCAATATCGTAGAATAAATGAATCTAACTTACAAGCGTATAATCATTGCTGTCCTCTTGTCATACGAACAATGACAACGAAATACGGGCAAAACCCTTGGATTACTCGAGATATCTTTATCAATACAAAAAAACGTACGCGTACGGTATATTACTTCACGAAGGGAAAATAACTTCAACTGTAATCAACAGATTCAGAAACTACGTAACGAATCAAATCAAATCTTAAAGAAAAATTATTTCACTCAAAATTTTCTCAATTAAAAAATAATATTAAGCAAACTTGGTACCCGCTGAATTCAATCTACCGACCAAAACAAAGTACGAAGAACAAAATTGAATCTATTACCCAAGATGGCAAAATATATAACGGACAAATAGAAGTAGTAAACCTCTTCAACAAATTTTTCGTCAACATAGGTAAAAACATTGTTGATAGTATTACCACAGATTCCAACATTACATGGAGCCTATCCATGAAAAAAATTGATTTTTCTTCGCACCCACTAATGCTTTCGATGTGCTCGACGTCATCAATACCTTAAAAAATAAATGCAGGATTGAAATCGTTCCCTGCAAAAATATTGAAATGCATTGCTGATTTGATATCTCCATACCTAGCAGAGATAATTAATTCTTTTCGTGGATTGGGTATTTTTCCAGACTCCGTAAAAATTGCCCTTGTGACTCCCATCTTCAAGAGTGGTGAGAAACCCTGTTGCAGCAATTATAAAATAGTCTATAAAAAGCTGTACTCCTATTTTGAACAGAAAGCACTTCTTTAAAACAAACAGTATGGCTTCAGTTACAAAAAATCAACAACGCTGGCCATTCTCATCTACTGCAATATCTTTATTCAAATATAGACGACTTAAAGCTTGTATTTTCTGTATTTCTCGATTTCCGTTAAATTTTCGATTGTGTAGATTACATGTTACAATGAAACTCGACTGCTATGGCATCAGAGGGCTTACTCTTAATTAGTTTACATCGTACCTTACCAATCGTGAACAACGTGTTATAATCGGTGAATCGGTGATTCCCAATCAGACCTCATGATTATGTCAAGGAGTTTCCCAAGGGTCTGTTTTAGGACCCCTCTTTTTTCTGGTATTCATCAATGATATTGTTGAGTCCACCTCATTCTTCCAATTGATATTTTCCAGTGATGATTGCACTCTCTCTGCAGCTCTCTTTATGAAAGGCATGTTACGAATAATACAATAGTGAGTAGAATGAATGACGAGTTACAAAAGGCTTCAATGTGGCTTAACTCCAATAAAATATGCATTACCATAGATAAAACTATGTTTATGTTATTTTCTTATAAACGGAATCCAAGTCTTTCGTGCATGAAAATCGGTGATTGGCAGTTTGAAGAAACCAATTCATCAAAATTCCTGGGAATCATTATCGATAAAAACCTGACCTTTACGGAGCATGTATCATGTATCTCCTCTAAGGCATCAAAATCTATTGGGATTCTCTACAAAGTCAATTATATATTACTTGCAGAAGCGTTAAAAATAATGTACACGTCGTTAATTCATCCGTATCTAAAATGTGGCTTAGAAGCATGGCATGGAACTAACAAAAACTAAACGAACATACTTTTACTTCACAAAAAAGAAGCATCAGAGCTATGAGTAATTTCGAATATAATGCGCATACTAATGACTCGTATAAATGCTTTAAAATTCTTAAGCTCCCTAATCTCTACCAACATCCCCCCAGCACATCCATGTGTAAGACTTTGAGTGATGAAGGCGATAAAGACCTGAAGCAATTAGTTTCTTCTCAAAGTGGCCTTTATTAATATATGACTAGGAACCGAAGTAAATTTGTACTTCCCTATTATTTCAAAACCAGATCACAATTCAGTTTCCACTACAACAGTATCGAAACCTGGACCTCATTGCTTTCTACCTTCCGTGACATAAGTACACTCAAAGCGTTCAAAAGAAATCTTGAATCCTATTTCCTACTAAGGTACTAAAGACGGTACTATTCAATTATAGTCTCGGATACTAAAAGACGGACTAAAAACCCTTCACATTGTATGTCAGTAAAATAACTCAGAGTTTATTATAGAATTGACTTGACAAGATTAAATTCCCAATCTTGAATCATATCTATTTATGTTCTCCGCTCAATAAATTGAACTTGATCAGTCGTATGTAAGCTAGGTATAAGTGCATTAGGATATTTACGCTTAACATACGGTCCTGTAGGATGCCCTTAAAGTCATGGAACTTTTTTGGGCCCACAAGTAGCTATGTATAAAAACTGTCCAATGTAATGGTATGGAAAATCAATGTTTTTAGTATCTTTAAATGGCGTATCACTTGTGGTAATAAATTGTTTCAATTGTTACAACATTGCATTTTCATAGCAAGCAAGAATCTGTTTATTATAATATAGGTTTTAAGGTTATCGGTGATTTCATTTATATAGGACTCAGAAATTTTACAAAATTCATGATCAATTTTATCAATATGAATCTATGAAAAAAAAAGCTGTTGGATTTGAATGTCATGACGTCCTTATCAAGTTTGAAAATGAAATAAAGGGTCTCGGCAGACGGCCAGTACATGTTAAGTAAAGCCGTATTGGAGAATTATTCACCTTTTCAAGTTTGTTTTGTACAGCAACAGGAGTATCGCGGAAGTAACAATTTTTGCTCGGTCATTTTGTGTACGAATTCGTAGTGTATGAATTTGGTGTAAACTTAAACAAGAATTATCATACTTCGGTCTACCTTTTCTTTAAACAATTACAACCTCTTTAATAAAAGTGGTGAGATGTTTTTAGAATTGTTTCAAACCAAACTAGTTACTGTGACGACAGGTGTTGGTGTCGAGTGCCAATATCTGATGATATTATCTTTAATAATGGATGAGCGTTAATTCTCCGGAGATTAATAAGCAATAGTTAGGAATCCGTCCGCAATAGTTACGAATCCATTCGTAATAGTTACGAATCTATTTGCAATAATCTAATAAATACAACACCAGGCCAAAAAGTTTGTCGCACTGAAGAGAAATGTGGATGTAACCAAAACAATCACGCTTAATAGTTTATCGGACCACCTTTTACGTTGATTTTAGCTTTCATTATTTTATGCATTGGTTCTACAAGATTTTGCGGACAATCTAAAAGAAATTTGCCCAAAGTGCGAGCAAACATTGAGAAATATTTCCACTAAAGAAAGAAGAGGTGTTGAGGCTCATAGCTCCCTCTCCAGTTGGTCCTACGTATGTTTGAGAGGGTTTGAATCAGGAGACTTTGGAGGCAATTTAATGGCAGAAAAAATATCTCTCTTGATTCCTGATCGAATCTTGCTCTACATGAGACCTGTGGATGCAAAAGGCGTCGTCTTGAAAAAATACCGGAACCTTAAAAGAATAAAAATCCATAGATGGGTGTACTAGGCCACCTAGGATGTTCAAATAATCCTGAGATTTCATTTTGTTTTGCTGCGCAAGGTTGCTGAACCCAATCCCGACCATGTGAAGCACCCTCAGATCATTACACTGCCCTCGGAGGCATGTTCTGTCGGATCGATGCTGGAAAGATTCAAAGCTTCATGAGCTTCCTTTCTCACTGTAACTCTGCCGTCTTTCTGGAATAAGGTAAATCTTGGTTCATCTGACCATAAGACGTGTTTCCATTGCATTACAGTCCAGTATTTGTGGTCTTTTTCAAATAGAGTTGTTTACTTCAATTAGCTTTATTGACAAATGGTTTCACGGTGGTGGCGCAACTCCTTAACAACCCATTTCCTTCAGTTCTCGGCGCATGATGAGAGCGGAAATTTTCTTAAGGCCTTCGTTGAGCACACTAGTCAACTGCTGAAAATTTTTCCGCCGGCTTGCTCGCACCAATTGCTTCAGAGAATACCTGTCACGAGTGTTCGGAATATTGGCTTAGCCACTATTACCACTGAATGACTACGTTTCACAATCTTTTTTCACAGCTTTTTTTGTACAGTCTTAAGCCCTATGACCATCATTTGAGACACTTCTCAAGCGAATTTTCCACCCCAGTGCAGAACTATACTCTGGCCTTTATCTATAAAGAAATGTTTGTTTTTCTATGCATCTGTCCAGCAGAATTATTCATGTTTGTTGTCACAGAGAGGGCAAGTGTTGTATAGACTAACAGTAACACAGAACGCAACATTTATTCCCATGTTATGTTTCTTCAAATCTGTCATCAGGAAACCTTTAAAAAAAGTGTTTGAAATATATCTACATTTTATCATGGTGAAACAAGCTTTTCGGCCTGGTGGTGTGTAACGCGACGTAACAAGTTATAACGTAACTCAATGCGCAATAATCTGTTATAACTCAGTAGGCCTACTACGCATTCTGAGTTACTTTTCTACGTGTGCGACTAAATAAATTTCTTAAATAGGCAAAAAAATTGTTATACCTTGGTCAAATATAAAACTTACTAAACATGTTCAATTTTTCAAATAGCTTTTGTTTTAGCTTAGATCTTTTTAAATCAGAGCGATTTCTTGATTTGTGAGCGGCCAATTAGAGTGTATTTTAAACTGAGTAGCTTGCGGCAAGTATTTTAATCATTCGTTTCCTTCGTTCCTATTTGCTTAGAAAAATACGAGTTGTGTTAGATTCAAACTTTTTCTTCTTGCTTATAATTTTCCTCTGGTCAGTGAAAAGTTCCACTTTCAATAAATGATGCAAATCAAATAAAAAAGTAAATATCATACCTGAAAAATTAGAATTTAATCAATATAATGTATGCTTCCAAGGTCTTCTAAATATGGGTGTAAACATTATACAACTTTGATTACATGTTCAATTATAATTCATATTTACACCAATCATTCGGTGAAAAAGAACAATCGTGGGGTGGTTATGTTATGTTAGCTGTTGTTGACAAAAAATTAAGTTTTGGCTGAGATGTTTTCAGAGCCGTAAAATAGAAGAAAGCCTCGGAGTAATTTCATCAATTTCCGCAAGAAGTCACATTTGTTGCAAAATTGTTGAGGGCAAAAGATATTATTTGAAGGTCTCTGCCATCGACTTTGACACCTCGCCCTAAACTGGATAATTGATTTGCTTCACAGCCAAGAGAATTAATGCTAGTGTTCCACATGATGCTTGAGGAGGCTGCATTCTCGAAGAGAGATACAGCAAAAACTGAACGAAAGACGTGAGAAAAAAGCTCCAAATCTAATGTGATCTTTAAATAGAACATGTGATCGTTACTTAACAAATATGTGAGCGTGAATCGAACATAGCTCTGTTATAAACAAGATGCAACAGTTTTATCTCTTTCGCATTTCCTAGATCAATTCCCCAATGATTTCACAAATCCTGACAATTTTTCACATGGGACTTAGGAAAAACTACACTTTACGATTATTCATCTACATCAAGTTCACTTTGCAAAGCAGTACCATATACATCGAATACGCATTNCCCCCCTTCCTCCCCCCCCCTTCACGCCAGCTCAAGCCCTGCTTGTTTTTCCGAGCAAATTATTTCAATGAACATGAAAGATGGACCCAAATTTTAACAGCCCTTGAGCCATGGTTCAGAAAAACACGTTTTTCTATCGAAAATGTATAATTTAACATGCGGCGCTAAAGTCGTCCGCGACTTGTGTAAACAATGATAACAAAGAACTTTTTACAACAATCGCCTAACGCCGTAAGGAGATTGTATAGACAGTTCTCAGAAATCAATAAATTTCTGTTGATGACTGCCAAAAAATGATCACATATGTGAGAATGGGTCTTGTTCATCTCATGGTTGTCTACGAACCTCTCTGAATTAAATAAAACATCAACTTTTTATCAGAAAAGCATAGCGTAAACAAAAATTTGGCCATCCTTCATCGCCAGCGCCGGCTTTACGACCTCACAAAAAGCGTATTATGCTTCATGTTTAAACATCAGCCAGGAATAAAATCTTTATTTCAGAAGCAGATGGGATTAAATAATTTTCTTAATGCCGCGGTGAAGTTAGACAAATTGTTGTTCCGCGTTTGGCGGCCGTCGCTGGATTTCGTGAATTTAAATTCTGACCTCGAGTTTCAATATGTTAGTCTGTGAAAATCTGACATGAATATTTATAAGAATTCAAAAAATGAAACCCCTGAAGAAACTTGAGTTGTTGGTTCTTCATATTTATTCAAATAATTTTTTCTTAAGTTATTGCTATATTTCTATTGCGGAAAGTTTGCAGTGGAGAGATGTCTTTTCTTGTGAGAACTATTCCTCAGTGAGTAATTATAAAATTACAAGATTAAAGTGGTGCGCTGTTGCATTGAGATTGGTGAAACTTGTAACACAAAAATTCCTTGGACATATCAAAATTTCTCTTCAATTTATTAACATTTCGGGTCAAGGGGAATATTAGCAGTTCGGGCCATTACCCTGACACGTGGCCGTGCAGCAATAACAACGTTCGATTCCCTGCTGCACAGTTCAGCACCTCATTTAATTAACGGACCCTTATACCGCCTCGCCGGCGCAATTTTTGGCACCAGGAGCAGATATGAACGAACAGGTCGCTCTTCTCCACGCGCGCTGCCATCCATATAAATACATAAATCTGTGATTTCATGAACGAATATTACGCGAATTTTATTAGGTCTGACAGCGTTTACAGAACCGTGACGGTACTTGAGTTGAGCCGTTAATTGTGCTTCCCTCAAAATATCTAGCATATTGTTAGAGTGATATTCATTCAAGATGCTACAGATAATATGAGTATGTATTTAAGATGAGCGTTTGGTGTCTAAACTCATTTGCTCCAAAATAGTATGCTCTTGGACAGAGTAATTGGAACATCAACACATTGATAATTACAATTCCGCGTTGACTGACGGACAGTCTACCGTTGAACTCTATGGGGGAGAAAAGCGAATGAATTTGCGAGGGATGCAACATAGCTTCGTCTCGCTGTCATAAAATATAATGTGAACCTCCGAAAGGTAAATATAAATAAAATACCACAATCTAAAAATGAATACATAATGTATGCATTTCTAAATAAATGCATAACTTCAAAACGTTTTTAAGCAAACCTTAGAATAAAAAATACATAATTCTACTCCTATATCATCTCAAAATGATTGCTGGTTTTAAGTTTGAAAGCATTTTACACTCACATTGTCCCACATTAGCGAATATAAAAGATGATTCATAATTCACCGACCATTATAGTGCCTGCAAGTTTACGGGTTTGTATATCGCAAGCGTAATAGGTAGGCTATGATCAGAACTACATCCTTTCAAAATTCGAGTACAAAATTGGATCTGGAGTGGTATAGTGTCACAGTAAAGTACGCAGCTGGACTCTTTATTAGCATGCCTAAAATTACGAGGATTAGAGCACGTAAATAGGTATCCCGATATTCTCGATGATGACGCCGTCGTTGTGAATGGCCTATTGCTGCCGATCTCAGCCTTAGCCCACACAAATTACGCACCTATGTACCCCAATAAGAAAATTAAATCATGGTTCTTGATTTAATGGAACATCTTATTTAGTCAACTCAAATGCAAGAAGCCGGGTTGCAAATTTTTGTAGCGCCTTATAAAATAAAAGAATGATTTTACACCGCCAATAGTTGCAAACAATCTCCCTTGCACTCTATACGTGTCACTGACGTCAGTCTACACATCCAGTTAACCCTGCACTGCATAGTGTTGCCCTCAGGCGTGAATCTATAAAAACCTTGGTGTGTCTAGATAAATTTAAAATGATTGTTCAATTCTCATTGAACTAACATGAAATTGAACGAATAACTATTAAAACTTAACATTTCTACACTAACTTCTTTTTGTGCAAAACATTTATCATCTCGGTACAGCTAGAATTGATTCAGAAATAAATTTTTTGTTCGAATGCAAAATGAGTTCCGTATAGAGTCGTTAGCTTAGAACATAGCATTATTTTCCTTGGTTACCTTCAGTATTTTTTTATACAATATCTACTCTGAAAAATAATACTATTAGATGATTTCAAATTTTCAGTGTACAATCTGTTAAGTATTATGTAAAATATGACGTGACAAAACGAGTGAAAGTTTATTATTCAGCATTAATCATGTTGAAAATAAATTTTGGGGAAAGTAGTAGGTAACTGAAACACAGTCTAAGCTGTATATTTTCCTTAAATAGCATGTTTTCCGCATCCTGAAAACCTGTACAGCTAATTATTGCCTTCATCAAATTTCGAGCCTTCACGAGTCTAACATTGTCTTCCCCCTCGTGGAATTCGAAAAGATTTCTTATACGGGTGCACATACACATCTGTGTTGAGTGACAAATCACGCCAGTTCGTGTCTTTTTTTAGTTTATTTTAACAACGAGTTTATGGGCAAAGAAAATAGGCAGAGCATCATTTGAGTAAACCGGCTCCGAGGAACCAGGGGGCTGTTGGCAGGTCTGTGGGTGGCCCCCCAGGATGTGGGACTCGGTGTACCTGGTGAGGGTACCTCTGTACTAGTGTACCTCTCTGTGAGTGTACGCTTGTATTCTATTCTTGGGCGAGGGTACTCCTGTACCTGTGGACCTCTGTATTACGGCACCTGTTGAGGGTATATTTACATCACTGTACCTCTGTATGAGTCACCGTTTGCGTTCCTTGCCTGTGAGGGTATCACTCGTGTGAGGGAATACTAGTATTGTCTGAACTCTTGTGAGGATGTGTGCAGATGTGGGTCTAAATATGTGTGAAAGCACATGTGCTGTAGTACCTTTGCAGGTGAATCCTTGCACGGGTGAACCTCTTAAAATATATTTAATAATGCTTCGCGTCATGTCGTAAAAGCAATAATTATGGCTTGAAAAGCGTAATTTTTCAAAAAAAAATCAATTCAGATTTGCATTATGCAAGAATTTTTGATCAATCAAACAAGTGTCGCAAGTATCTCATACGGCTGAGTAAATATATTTTTCCCAACTCAAAGGGACTGTCGGGTTAAATTTTGTTAAAATGTTTGAAAACGAAATTTTTATTGCGTTCTTTGAAACGTACTTCATAACGTCTCAAAATTTGAAAACTGTCCATGGAAAACTGACTGAGGCTCGGGCAAAGAAAGAGAAAAAATATCATCTGATGAAGTCATATTATTTACAGGCAAAACATGCATTATTATTTTCTAAAACTCATTTAAACTGGTTCCAACGAAGTCCTGAGACTACTGCACTGTACATGGGCACTTGGATAAAGTGGGGCTTGCGCTCGCTCAGAGCAGCTCGGCCATTGATTTCGCTCCATTCACTACCCTAATTTATGTGGAGTGCAGCAGTCACAGAATTTCTTTAGTATCATTGTAAATTGATAATACGATGTATATAGTGTTTGTTTTGCAGGAAATTTCGTATAGAAGCCTCTAAGAATGATAGTTTCCTTATCTATTTGCTCCTCCTGACACGTATTTGTTTGATTTTCAGGCGTATCATCTCCTGGAGTTTTCGGCTGACTTTAACGAAATGCACCTAATTCGACGTGAAATTTCATTGCAAATTTAAATTCTAGAATTCTTTTTCCATTACCTGAAAAGTTGAAAATTACGTACGAAAATCTGAAGAAAACATGAAAAACTGTGAAAATCCTTTCAAACGGCCACAAGAAAAGGATCGCTTCTTCACAAATTGGTCTAAAATGTACGTTGCCTGCATTGAAGCACAAGCATTATGCCCTACCCCATCATTTTATCGGAAAAATGTGATTCGCGAGCTTTTTTGAAAATTGTTCGTAAACAGTGTATGAGGGTATTATATAATATCGTATTTTTTCGAGAAAAGGTATGAGAAACAAGTGTTATTTTCCTTGCATTACAAAAATATGTCAAATTTGAGAGCCGTCCGTTCTATATGACAAAATTTTGGATCTACTATCAGACTGTCCCTTTAAGCTCGGATTTATCGCGGGCTGATTTTTCCTCAACAGCTGAATAAGACCAATGAAGTAAAGAGAAATCCCAGTCTAGTTGGGTCACGGCTATTGTCTGCGCAAGACACTTCGCCTCCTCATTGTGCGACAGAACTGCTTTATGCAGTGTTGACTCTCGACAACTTTTACAAGTTTATTTCTTCATTACGAAATGAGAAATAGTGTCTATGGACTTATGATTAATAATTTTGAAATTCGAACGGTCATGATGAAACTGAAATTTGTGACCATGAAATTCATCATTGTGAAATTAGAATTATTGACCATGAAATTAGAATTGGTCAAGGAGAAATTTTAATGGATTATTTTGGAATAGTAATCGTCATCCGGGAATTACAATGGGCGAGAGTTAAATTAAAATTTGTTACCATGAAATGGAAACGGGCGAATTTGAAATTAGAATTGGTTACCATGGAATTGAAACGGGCCAATTTGAAATTAGAACTGGTTACCATGCAATGAAAACAGGCCAATTTGAAATTAGAATTGGGGAGTAAACATTCAAGTGTGTCATTGCTAAATAATATTATGTTAGTTAGTACTTAGAATAACATTTATTTCATTAAACACACTAATAAAAGTTTTATCATTTTATTATAAAGAAGGGACAAATCACGCTGGTGTTCTCCGTTTTAATTTTATCTATTGGTTACATTTCTACCCTGTTCACATTTCCATTATCATCATACGGTAATCCCTGAACAACAAAAATGTCTAAAAAAGTGTCTTTTCGTGTTTGAAAACATAAGCAAAGCCGAGCAGATCATCTTCCATCATAGTGATTGGGTAATTTCTGTCCACTTCATTTGCAAATGAAATCAGCATGTTGAGTGTGATCAGCAGCCAGGCATTGCCTGCTGTGCTTTCCAGTTGCCTCATTCTTTGTTCAGAGACACAAAGTCCAGATCGAATTCATGTATAACATCACTGGCATACTTTCTTGATACCTCCGGTGATATTACTCTTAAAAATGTCATACAACAGTGGAGTGTTTGTTTTTAATACGTTATATTTCACATACATCGGCTCAGTTTTTCACATACATATGTAAACGTATTAGTTCAAGTTCAACTTCACTATGACCAATTTTAGAATTTCGTATTGAACAATTCGAATTTCATAACGACTGTTGGCGGTTGTTTTCATCAGTAACAGAAGTTTTAGGGTTCAATAATTTGGTGATGACCAGAGAGTTGATTCAGGAGACACAATTGTTCAGATAATAATGGTCCACGGGTTACATTGAGAGCAAATACTAAGATCTGTAGTAGCAAAACATAATTTTTCACATCGCATCAACAGCAAAGGTTAATCTTCTCAAACAGTGTTGCCGGATATCGAAAGAAAACAGTCCCTGACTTCATTTAGAGATAATTTTAAATAAGTGTCATACAAAGCTGGTGAATTATCGAATTTAACGAGATCAAAATCCTGCCTGTGAAAAAGAGGGAACTTCATCAACCGTTGCTATAAATGTGTTCTTAATGTCTAAACAAGAGAGAGGTAGCCAGAATGTCAAAGTTGAGGTTATAAAATTAAACTGGCAAACAACGTAGACAGTAAATAAATGAATTATTACAAATTGAAAAATGATTTCTGAAGTCAAACACCAATTGCCTACCTTAAAGGGAGAGAGAGAGAAGGAAAGAAAAAGAGGAAGGGTAGAAACGCCTGGGAGCCAGAAGCCTCACTCAAAGAATGTTGACCATTCAGGATATGCCAAGTCCCTCCGGCTCGATGACAGGTAAGCCCTCACAGCTCATTAGATTGAAAATAAAGCACACAGTGAACATCTTAAAAGCATTTACATTAATTACCAGAAATCAAAGCACACCAAGATAAAATTCGATTCTATGATCACTTACCTTAAAACAAGAGAGCAAATGCTAGCTTTTCGAGGACAACTGAAATTATTTTTTATTCTTTATTGTACTTTAAAAGAACATCCGACTGAACCTATAATGACCAATTGGAATTTCCTAAAGACCAATTTCAATTTCATTTTTAACTAGTTAACTAGTAGAAAGTTTTGAGGAAACTCGGGTTCTTCTATGAAAAATAAATTTCTAGCTCTATATAGGTCTGTATGGTGGCACTGACTCAAGAACTAATCGTTCATCATAGAGATGATGACGACTGACAGAAGTGCCATCCAGAACTCATCTAGGTTCTCGTGATCTTCAGCTCCTGACGCAGACACCTCACAGCCATGTGTGATTTGCTCATTTCCAAATCAAATAAACTTCGCGCAATCTGTGGTAATTTCAGTATGACGTAAGACCTGTCACATTGGCTCGGCTCCGGCCAAAGCTTGATTTATTTTGAGGTCTTAATGTGAACTTTTGACGACCGCTTCGCTTTATTGCAAAGTTGGGTGACGGGGCTGACGAACTGCTGTTAGTTCCAGTTCCAAATTACACGAAGTGGCAAGGTACAGATTCTACTACCATTATACCAATGAGATTAGAACAGTATTTTGTACGGTGACTCGCATTGTTTGGGGTATTTATTTCTTCTCTCATACGCTTGTAATATTTATTTCCTCGCCCATTCACCTGCAAGAATTCATTTCTCTGTCCATCAACAATTCAGTAATTTTTCGCAGGGAGTTTGCTTCTTGGCTAGCAAGCAGCTTCGGTTGTTTATTGAATTGCTCAGTCTAAGTGTTAGTTTTCCGAGTGAATCCTTGAACGCAGACTTTAAACGGTGCAAATAGTTCTGAGAATGAACGGTGCAAGCAGGTCGTTTTCCTTTGCGTTTGATATTATTGATAATAATAACTTAATGTTAAACAATATTTATCCACGGCGGCCTTTGTACAGGCAAAATAATCGGGGAAAAGTTAGAGTGTTTGGCTTTTCCACAAGTATTTACGCCTATTTCACGCCGTGTCTGAAAGAACTACTGCATCCAGCATCGTAATTGTCTGTTATACCCACATTCTACTAAAAATTTCATATATTTGCTCGTCTGTTTGCTAGTTTAGTTGTGGTATACACAATTGACAGATATTACTGCCAACTTTCCACATGAATTAGGACAATTCTCGTATTTCTTTTTCCGGATTTTTTTTTCAACCGACTTAGAGGGCTGGATATGACCTGTCACCATAACGTACGAGTATCAACAGAGACGGTTAGCGAGTAGTCTAGTTTCAAACAGAATTCTCTTTCACAGCGCCCAAATTATCTGGAAAAGAAATGCACGTCGGAGAAGCCTGCTTCTTGTTTCAGCTTTTATCACAAAATTCTGATAACTAGGCTTTGGAAGCATGACTAAAATAACATTACGCATACGGTATTCGGTTGCTATCTCTACAAGTTTTCATATTCCTGTCAGCTAATATTTTATTTCACCGAGCTGAAACTCATTCCAGAAAAGGAAATGAATGAGTACTTCACTTTTGTGCATTCTAGTTCTGCACGACGGAACTCAAGGAGATGATTCGATAACGTTCGAAAAAATTTATCAAACTCAAAAATGAAAAATAAGCAGTTCACAAAACTTTATCAAACGCCTCCACTCTACTAAAAAAAAAATTCAAACTTTCTCTTGATTTTCTCTGTCTCGCAATTCGGTGCCGGCGACTGCTCTTATCAAGACTTAACGTACTTGACGTTCTCATGCGACGCAACGCCTCAAAATAGCCGTTACCGCCACACCTGCAGGTGAGGCCCTGCAGGTTCTTGCGTCGGTAACTGGTGCGCTACACAGATAAATACAAATACTCGAACATTTCTCACTAAATTAAAAACGGGTTTCAGTAGAATATTTTTTTGTGAGGACGAGATTATGAATATATTGAAATGTTTCTATAGGTGGGTTAGTTAAGCTGATTTACAGTTAGTGACGAAAGCCTTTGTATATTCACCAATATTAAATATTTTCCCTAATTTGAGAAATCATAATATTGTTAGAAAACCTAGTGTTTGTACAGTCCAAATGTTTTATGCGTTTATAAGTTAGTGAAAAGGAATATAAAATTCGATTTCATGAATACTTAGTTGCATGGAATAATTTTAACAAGTCGATTTTGCAAAAGTTATGATGGGAAAACAAACCATACAGTAGGGAAATCGTTTTTAAGACAAAAATTCGCACTGTAATACTCGTAATAGGGAGCTTATATTATTTTACCTATGTTCGAAATCGTTCGAAATAATTCTTGCTTAAATAAGTTTTCGGGACGAAAAAATTCGTTACCTGCTACTGATGTGATGTACGACCTCCACGAGCACAAATAATGGCCCCATTTCTGCATGCATTGACTATACAAGTATCCTAATGTACACCTGGGATACCAGCGTGAACACCCGCACAACATGTATCCGTACAGCTTTATCGGAGCAAGAATGGACTCGTCTAGAACTGAGCACCACGAAGAAATGAAACGAAAATCGTGCTTTTTGGACATATTGATGTCAAAAAGATTTCAGACATAAGAGGTTAGGCAGCTTAGGCTATACCCCAAAAGAACACAGTACAAACAGCTAAGCATGGATGCGAATCTCGCGGGATAATCTCGAGTGCTTTCTCTCCAAGTGGCAGTGTAAACTTTATTCCAATTAAAGAAACATTGAAGTCTAATGTTTGTATAAAATTTTTGGATGAAAACCGTATGTTACTGGCCGAAGGTTTTGGTATACGCCTCCAATTCTCCCTCACGGGAGATAAAAAAGCCATGGGTCTAAATCAGTGACTGCATGGCTTCAAGAACAGAAAATAATAGTTTCATTATGGCCTTCGAAATGGCCTGGCTTGAATCCAAACGGAATTTCATTGCACGTATTGAAAGTTAGGAAAATTCGTCGGGCTCCAACGAATTTCAAGGAATTAGAAGGCGTAACCGTAAAAGCCTGAAAGAACAACCCAGCAGAAACTTGTTCGAGTCCCATCAAAAACGGTAGGAGTAGACTGCTAGAACTTATAAAATTGAAAAGCCGTGTTTTTGGTTTTTGTTATTGAAATTATGTTCACATTTACCTACTACGTAAATTATTTTGTCTTCAAAACTTTTCGAAATTTACCTAAGTTTTTTCTGTACAACTTGTTTTTAAATTAGATTTATATGCCTTTCTATGTTCTTACATGCATATAAAAACTTTATCCCTGTACAAACTCTAGGTATTGAGAAATCAGTGAAAATATTAAACGTTGGAGGCTGCACGAATAACTTCGTCGCTAGCTGTATATGAGGCGTAAAGTGTATAAGAGACATTTGGAACCGACCAATCAGTACTATATTGTGAACCATTTTATGAAATTTTTAATCACATAGGTCGTGTACTACTACGAAGGAAGGAGCGTACAGTAAAGAGCTCTTTTTAGTACCTCACATCTTAGCCAGGCGTGAGGGACGCTGTAAAGGAGCGAGGCTCAGGAGTGTGAATGTGAACCACGAGGAATACGTGTGAGGACGCTAAAAATTCTTGCATCTTTAATCGCACAGATCTGAAATTGGTTAATATCAGAAGCTTAATTGAATGGAAAAAACAATATGTGCCCCAAGATACTTAGAATCACGCGTTCAGTTGGTGCATATGTTGGAGTAAAATTAACGACGGGAAGTGACTCGGAAACTATGGGCTAAATATTAAAGTTTGTAATCAATTCGTAACTGAGATGGAAATTAAGATTGTTTTAATGAAACCGAGATGGAGCCAAGAATCACGATGAAGTCAATTGAGAGACACAAAAATCTTCAAGGGATCGATAGTGAAATGATTAAATATCAATGCCAGTAAGAATAGCGTGAACGTACGCAAACAAAGTTGAGGTACTTGAAGTAGTTCTTCTGATTTAATGAGTCATCAAATATCTATAATCTATACCGGCCTCTGTGGTTGGAATTTTTTTCGGTTAAAGTAAGCGAATCACTGTTTCTATTCCTCGATCCCCAATTTCCTACAGCAAATAATTCTTGTCCATAAAACTGAGTTTGAATCTTTTCATGATACATGAAAAGATTCAAACCCATTGTATATCTCTCCATAAAATTTGTATTGAACCCTACAAATTACCGTCCATGTTTCATTCATTCACAGTCCTAGCCCTCGGTCGCAGCCAGCAACCGCTGCCTTTGTTTGGCAGCCGGCGCCCCTGCGGGCAGGCAGCGCTCGGCGTAGGGAGCGGCAGGCAGCAAAGTCGACAAGCCGTCGTCAGAAATATCTCATGAATATCTGACACGGTTTTTTAATGGGCAGCCCGTGCCAGAAATACCTGTCTCAGTCTCTTGTTTGAACATTCCTTTCAATTTTTTTTCGCTATGTTACTATGTCTACCTTTGTAGCGTTTTCTTTTTAGGTAATAGTTTTCCATCTAATTTTTCCTTTTTTCACGGATGATTGGTACTGCTTTACATTATTTCGGTTGCATTTATTTCTCTTTCTTGTTCAGAATATCCAGTTTTTTCGTGTCTGACATCTTCTTTTCTCAGACTATTAGTCATTTTTTATTCTCTCTTTACTACTTTTTTCTCATTGATATCCGAAGCCTGGCAAACCAAAGCCTTTCTAAATTCCCTAAGTTTTTTTTTCGGTGCGTTACAAAATTTAGTCGAAATTTCAATCGATTTTTTAGCAGAATTTGAGCCCATTTTAGCACGTGATGGAGATATCATGCAGCTATTGTACTAATAAGTCTTCAGTACTATTTCACCCAAAAGCTAATTCCATTGGATTCTTCAGAACGCTTATTCCATTGAATTCTTTCAGAACGCTTATGCCATAGAATTCTTTCAGAACGCTTGTTCCATTGAATTTTTTTTTCAAAACGCTTATTTCACTGAATTCTTGCAGAACAAAATAGGGTCCCGAAATAAATGAATACGTACGTTCGAACGAACTTAGGAAAAACAGAGAGAAATGAGGCTCTACGTACTGGTTTGCAATAGAGCACATGTCATACGAATAAATATATAATCTTGAATTTAGCGCAAATGAATTTTGCTTACCAAGGAAATTTTGTATACTTCAAGGATGAAGTCAAGCGTTATATTTACGAAAAATATCATGATAAAGTAGTATGCAAATATGGGCTCGAAATTATGATAAACCAAAACATTTGAGAGTATAGGTGACATTCTTCTCTGTCATCGACGGACATGAGTTCTCAAAAGAACTTAGCGTTTAGTTCAGACACGGAATGTCAAACTCGCCAGCTTTTTAAAAGTATTTTATATAATAGGCCTCTGTACTTGTCATTTGGATATTATTTCCTCTAAATGAAATAATTTTACGAGGTTCAAACAATTTTGGAAATTGCAGTAGGCTATTATCACTAAAATTAACGTAGTAAACATTATATAAAATTTATGTTTTGCAAGTAAAGTATAGGCTTATTAATTGCACGTTCATTCAATTTCGTCGAAAATCTTTTAGGGCACATATTCCTCATCTAATTTTACCTCAAGACCGCTACCGATTTGGTTCAAATTCACTTTATCACTCAAAACCCGCTATAATTCCAAACCAAATTCAAATACATATATCCCATCTAAAACCTGAAGTGAGAAACTATAACGAATTAATAAAGAATTAGAAGGTTGCGGTGGCGTAGAATCATGAATCAATCTATCTTCATGTTCATAAAATCACTTAATAAAGGGGGTACCTCCACCAGAAATTCTCGCATTTTGACATTTT
>VOMN01051486.1:0-20064 GCA_014899125.1 Orchestia grillus | reverse complement strand
TTCAAAAGCAATACCGGACAACTCATCTGATCTGATCTGATCTGTTGTTGTAAGGAGAACAGAAATTGAAATATTGAAAGAGTACTGACTGGCGACTGCATGAGTGATAGAAGAGCATGTATGAAAAAACATCTCTAGCCTGGTATGCTCAAAAGAAGGTACCAAAGACAGATATTTTATGATGGAAGGTATGGAGGTCAACTTGTCTCAAGTAAAACTAAGAGTAAACAGGTTCACATGGAGGTGGAATGAAGAAAAGACTAGAATGTGTATGCAGTGTAACAGTAGAGTGGAACACAATATTGAACATTTAATTTTAAATGTGATAAATATAATGTCTAGCAGAATTCGGAAATCTTAATGTATGTAGTTTATAAGCTGTATGGAAAAGTTCAATGGTGTGCCAGAACAGCTGAAGGTAATTCAGATGTGAGCTATCTTGTGAGACTGGGGGTGGATGAAGTGTGAAATTTGGTATGTTGATGTAAGAAAGTATCTTTTGAGAAGAGCTTTAAATAAAAAGCAATGATAGTGTTTAGACTTGCATAAATTGTGTTGACTACCTAACCATGAGGGTATCTTGATTAATATTTTCTTTACTTTGGCCAACTACATCGAGCATCATATTCATAGTACAGCCTTCATTTATATATCTTTAGATAGGAATTTTTGTCTGAAAGATAGAAATTTATTTTCAGGTGGTTTTGAAGTATAAATAAAGTTATCTTGACAGATATACATTATAAATTAAATAACACAAACCATTTTCATACTAACCAAATGTAATAGTGCAAACTCTTCAGAAATTTGGGTCACAATTTGACTATTGTTATCATGTTATGTTGTGTAAAATTTACTAAACAAACCTATTCTAACTGAACTTAATCTATCTTAATCTAATTATCTAACCTAACCTCAACATAATCCTAGCATATCTGGAAGGATGCATGGGAGCAGAAAACAGATTGTATAATTTAAATTAATATTTTACAATTTTTTATCATAAACTTTTTGACATTACATTTCTGACAGTAAAAAGCTCACATCCAATTACAACAAATTGAATGCTATATTATGAAAATGACACTATATGGAATTGGCCACAGTGAAGTAAATATTAAGTGAATTTTTATGAACTAGTCCAGTGATATTCTTTCTTGGTTGAATATTGCATGATATGACACAGATTGAATACTGTTAGAATTTTTTTAAAGAGTTTGGTTCACAGGCAATAGATCAAGAAGAACCCAATTGTTTGTATGATGGATGATTGGAAGGGGAAATTTATAAATCATAATAGAGGCCCTATAGTTGGCCTTCATCTCAAGTTCAAGTATCAATCCTAGAAATACTTAGCAAATTGCATGTGAATCAAAAATTAGATTAGAAGCAAACTTGTTAAAGTCGGATCAGTGATGAAGATTCTGAAAAAAATTATCAATGTCTGCTTTGCCAATCTAGGGAGGTGAAATCATTGCAGTATTTTCTGATGGGATATTATATATGGCTTACAATTTATTTGGGAGCAGAGCGTCATAGAGGAGGTGCTACTGTTCGTCCTTGGACTGCCTTGCAATAAGTGTACAGATTGCATTGAAAGAATGTGAGACATGAGCTTTTGGAGACAAGAAATCAGTATTTTTTTAAATTTACTTGAAATAGAGTGAAGTGATGGCTATCCATCTTCTTGGTTTTCTTGCTGTATGACAATAAAATGAATGGTTTTAGAAGGTATCCTATTATTGTTTTCAGCTAGCAGGTGAAGAGGGAATACTGAGCTCTTTCAGGGTTTTGCAGGGATGCGCTTGAAAATGTTAAGTAAAATTGAAGTGAAAATTTTTCATCAATCTCTTATAATGAACTCTATTGATGCACGATTGATTTTGCATATATCCATATGTGTGTATTCTGTGGCAGTTTTTAATTTGTACTTCTCTTAAACAATGTTTAAATTCATGTTATAGTTTGTGATTTTTAAGTTATGCAAGGATCTAATATTTGAAAATGTTTGTTTTTTAAACATTTTATTGCATGATCAATATTTTTTTGGGCAGGAGTGATAAGAGCTAAATGTTTTCAACTTCTTAGTTATGCTTCCATATCAAAATTGTGCTAAAATACTTTATATTTTTTGTATCCTGTATCAAAAACTCAGATTTTATCATGAATAATTTGTAAAAACTGCTACTGACAAGACTTCTTTAGTTAAGAGCTTACCTTATGTTACTGCATTCTCCATGGGTTCTCTGGTCTTATCATGTCCTTTGTGCTGTTGCCAGAAGCTGAGTTCTGTTGAAGCACTGCGAGAGCATCTTCTGTTTTTTGTCTATCGACCCATACCTTGTCCTGTCTGCCAGGCTCCAATAACTGGCTTGCAACAACTTGTTCATCACTTGGACATTCATGTGGAGGGTCTACAACTTGATAACCATTCAACCTCCATTTCTGGAGGCAGCTGCACACCGACAGTTCCTCTGGTCAAGGATGTTTCTGTTGTTGCACATGACTGGGATCTCTCCAGTGTACAAGATGCATTTGTGGCCAGATCAACTCCTAGAGCTCCAGATTTGGAGGGTGCATTGGTAAAGAAATCTTCCAGTACTTATTCAATTGTGGATTCTCTTATTCACTCTGGAAAGAACACACTGGTGCAGTTGGATTTACTGTCTGTTCAGAAAGAACTCTCAGCATCAGGTGGTGCTGAATCACGCAGTTCTTGTACAAAATCTTGTAGGAACAAAAATGAACTTGTTCCTGATGTTCAAAGTAACATGAATGAAAATAAAGGACCAAACTGTTCCATCCAATTAGACTGGAACTCTTTGCATGTGCCTTGCAGTAATGCATGCCCTGAATCTACTTCAAGCAGCATTGAAAGAAGTCAAATACCTACTGTATCAGAAAAAATTGAGATATCCAAAATATGTAATTCAAAATCTATTCAACATGAGTGCTGCAATAATAATGATCTCACAGAAGAAACAAATACCAAAAGTGGATGGAACTCTGGAACTTGTCTGGTTATTGGTAGCCCTACTGCATCTCCAAGTATGGTTACTGGCAAGACTATTTCTGCAGCAACTTCAAGTTTGGTTACTGACAACACTACTGCTTCATCAAGTTTGGTTACTCAAAATGCTACTGCATCTCCAAGTTTGGTTACTGGTAATGCCACTGCATCTCCAAGTTTGGTTGCTGATAATACCACTGCATTATCAAGTGTAGTTACAGGCAACATTACTACATGTCCAAGTCTTGTTACCAGCAACACTAATGTATCTCCAAGTGTAGTAACCAACTGTGCCAGCCTTACAGGTGAGTAGCTTGTGGATTTAGTATTTGACTTCCAGTATCTGTTTAAGATAGGCAATTAATATCTGAATTTTTGTTCATGTTACTCCTGAATAATGTATCATTCACCTTGCAGCATATGACAAGTACATATTACTAACAAGCTACAATTTTCTGTAATGAACTCTCAATTGTGAAAAATTTCTACTGAAGTTAAATTTTTTATTTCATAATTTGAAATTGACAGCAGAGTTGTTGCTTACTGAATCAGTCATCCATTACATCCAACTAAATTTCATTCTCTTCACTTCTATGCTGCATGAAACAGTATGTCATTAGAATTTTTACCAAATTTTTGTAGCTGTGACAAGTTTGTTTCTTTTTTACTTTCTGCATACCTTTCAAAGCTTTTTATATGCAGAAAAATGCATTATTAAATGTCTATTGAAAGAATTTTACTTGTAAGTTTTTGTTCCTTCTTGATGCAATGCACAAAAACTCAACACAGAAAAAGCTGAGGTGTTAATGTGTATTGAGGTCTGATACTGTTCATTTTTGATTATTTGGTAGACTTTGTGAGGTAAAGAATTTTGAAGCCCTTTATTTTGTAAGTTATTTACTATACTGTTGGATAACCATATCATGGATATTTGGGAACATGTGTGGTTACCAATATTTTTAAACCAAATATGTACAAATTCTAACTAATACAACAATTCTGGGCTTTTAATATAGGGGTTATTTCAGTGTAGGATCAATTTTCAATGTATGAAATTTAAATTTTGCACAATTAATGAAAGCTTCTCAATTTGTTTTTTAAGTGTGTTCTTTACCTTGCAAAGAAGTTCATACCATTTTCTTAGTAGACTTTCCTCAAATGCCCCTTCCTGTCTAAATACTCACCCTGTTACTTTCATTTGTGTGCTGCTTTTAACTCAAATGATTTACATAGCATGCTTTTAAAGGTGTTCTCCATAATTCAACAATTTCTATAAAATGGCAGCCTTGTAAACTTTTTGAATATATTTATTCAAGGCAGGCATATATGGTACACTTCTATATTGCAGTTCAGCAAAGTTGTTCTGAGATCAAGGTTTTACAAACATCTTGGTGAAGTTTTTTATCTTCATAATTTTTATTTCATTTAACTGGAAAAGAGGACCCAAAAATTATTAGACTTGGCTAAACAGGTAGTTAAAATTGGTTAAATTGTGTGATTCAATATAATTGAGAATACACCAAAGTTTTATGATAAAACAAAACATGTAATTAGCAAATTTCCTGTATATTTGGATATACTGCAGTACAGGATCCTACCTAGTTCCTATACCACCATTTGCACTAACAGCAAGCTCTAATCTGCACAACAGACAAATAAGTGGCCTAATAACAAATCATATTAGTTAGGACAAGTTCACAAGTGCTACATAAGGGAAATGAATGTCTTAAGAGTTTTAACATTACTGCCAGTATAACCTAAGCAAAAGGTGTTTAAATCTATTATTTTCTGTTGTACATTGCACAGAAGTAGAAATGATAAGTATCGAATTTCGCCGTATAGAAATTCTTCCACAAATAGAGTTAATTAAGAGCACGTGATAGGCTATTGAGCAATATCTTCATTTACCCATTTTATTTTTATTGCATAACTTTATTAAAACATAAATGAAAATTACTATTTAACCTAAACCATATTTCTTATTACAATACATCATCACGCCCTTCACTATATGATATTTTCAGCCCTGCCTACTGGGTAAAAACAAGGAAATGCTCAATTTAAAGAGCCAAGGTGGGCATGAAAGATTGGAGTTCCAACCTAGCTCTAGCTAAACTAACCTAACCCTTTACACAATTTATTTAAACACTACGACGAGAACGCCATCAATACTACTACACCTTCAGAGGTACAAGAAGGTTACAACACAGCGTGTAAGGTTATCAAGCGGCCGCGCTCGGACACTCACAGGTCAGCATCAGAGGGTGCTGGGCTGAGGGTCTAACAAAAAATGACCACTTGCTACAAACAACGTGGACCTTAGCTTGTGAGCGCTCGGAACAAACTTTATTGCATTAGTTGATCATTTGTGAGAAGTCTAATGTGATTATTTGTGTTACAGAAGTTGCTGGAGCTGCACATAAGCTTCATTCTTCATGGACGTGGTCTACATGCTCAGAAGAGCTTCAGGGAAGATCCTCACAGTCACCTCCTGGTGGTAATATCTCTTCACAAAATACAATTCATCATGACAGGACATCAATGCAAGCATATGTGTGTCCAAATTGCGGGGCCAAAATTGTTGGCCAGGACTGCTATTTTCGTCATTTACAAGAACACACAGATGAAGTGCTCAAATGTAGCACAAGAAATGAAAGATCTTTTGAACCTGACATCAATGCCTCTAGTCCTGCCTCAAGTCAGACTCTCAGCAGCACTGGTGATGATGTCCTACTTTACTGTTCTAATGACAACCATTCTTCCTCATGTTTTCCATCTTCCTACAAACCCTGTCAAATGGAAGTCAATGCGTTAAATTCTAGGCTCAGCCCCCATCAAGTCGACAGTGTACCCCATCAAGTCGACAGTGTATCGGACCGCTCATTGATAAGTGCAAAGGGAAGTGAGACTCAGAGCATTGAAACAGCACAACCGCAGTCGAAGTCACCTCTTAGTTTCCCTCCAATTGCTTATTGTGAAGTCAGTTCTGATGATGAGCCTCAGATGTTAGCCTCTAAATCAACCTCGAATGACTTTGTGAATTTTTTTTCAAAACCTTCCTGTATATCTGACACTGCTAACCAAGAGAATAGCATAGAAGTAGTACAAGATGAGAGTAATCAAAGTGGAGTTGATTCTCCACTAGAAGAGATCTTGAATTTTGAAGATCCATCTCTTGATGGCAACAGCTGTTTTAGTTATGAAAATGAATCGTTAGCTACAAGTAAGAAGCACAAGTCGTCTTACAATGGCAAGACTTCTAAGACAATAGGGCAGCACAGCTTGTGCACAGAATTTAATGACCATAGTGAAACTAACTCTGCAACCCTGAGTGATGGCCTAGAAAAAATAGAAATTACAAAGGTGAGAAAACCCTACCTTCATAAAAAGTTTCACCATGAGCAGAAGAGCACTGTTGTTGGTCATGACCAAGAAGATGAAAATGGCAATGTAGAAGAAGCAGAAAAAGGTGGTTGTTACATTCCTGACATCCAGTCTGTGTGGGTGAGCAGACTGAACGCCTCTTTGGCTCGAGAGGAGCCGAGAATTTCTCAGTGTGTCGAACAACGTCAGCAGCTGAAGACTAGGGTAACACCCAATACTGAAAAACAGAGTTCGGAGACATTAATGGATCTTGAAAAATCCACAAGTGATAATCACTCTAGTGATGGTCAACTCAATGTTACTGTCTCTCCTGGTGTGTCTGATTGTCAAACTTCTGAGTCTGCATATTTGTGTTCAAAATGTCCCAAATTAGGAAAAGGAGGGCACTCCTGTGAACAGTTGCCCATTTCTTCGAATAAAAACATTATAACTTTTAGAAATAAATCTCTTTCTTGTGATAATACAGTCAGTGGTCTGCTGCTCAAAGAACACTTTTCTAATGCCAACAAAAAAATCACTGACAATCGAAGTTCTGTTGCTGGTGAAGTTAATGCTGCATGTGTTGACACTAGTGATGCAAGTAGAACTAATAAAGTTGATGCTCATGTACAGGAGTTTTCATGTGACAACTTATCAATTTTACACAATGAGAATGATGCACGCGGTATCATCTCAACAGAAAAGTATAATAATAATGAATCGAAAGCTAAATTTGTCCACTCATTTTTGGAAGATGAGGTGCAGGGTGGTCAAATATCAAGTACAGTTTCTTCCAGAGAAGAGTGCCTTGCTTTACCAAGTCAGTCTGTGGTTACAAAATGTGATATTTCGCCATCGGGTGAAATTGGGGGTTCCGTATTTGGTGAAACACCTGCGACAATCAGAGATCAACACGACGGAGTATCAGCATCACGAACAGCTAATGAAGAATCTCCCGACTGCACCAAGTTTCCTAATTATGCTCGTAACAGTGAAGCACCGTCTATTACCCTTTGTGGGGTTGAACAGCAAGGTTACTCTCATTTTTTTAATGGAAGCAAAAAAACTTTTGAAAGTCATAGGGAAACTGATGGTGAATCTAGCAGGAGATTTCTTAGAGCTAGTAATGATCATACTATCTCCTTGGATGAGAGTAATGATAATGTCTCAAGTATACTTCGATCTGCTGCTGCTGTAATGGATGGTATACAAGAAGGGCAGCAGCAAGTTTCTGAAGACTCTTTACCTGAAAATGCCTCAGGTACTGCTCTGCCTCTTGATTCTACAAGTACTGTTGGCTCTGCGCAGGAACTTGAAGATCATTCCAGCAATATTGAAGAAAATCGGCCTAAGCTCCACAAATGTAAGGAATGTAGTAAAACGTTTTTGAATGTCAGCAACCATAGGAGGCACATACGAGAGGTTCATAATCCGTCTAGAGAATATTTGTGTTCTGTTTGCACTAAATCTTTTTGCTCACTTCGTCAGCTTATTAACCACAAAGGCGTACATGAACCTCAAAAAAAATTTCAATGCAACATGTGCGACCACCATTGCTACACCGCGGCAGGAATTAGGTCTCATAGATTTCAAGAGCATAAGAAACAGAAAGTTCAGTCCAAACCTTTCAAATGTAGTCTTTGTGCTGAGAGTTTTGTCAGAAATTTCGGCTTGCAGCGACACATCCTCCGGCGGCATGGGGAGAAGCCTTTTCCGTGTCCTCATTGTGACAAGGTGTATACGTGTATGGAAAACCTGCAAAACCATTCTCTTTCACACTCGGACCAGAACGGAAACCTGCCTTTTGTCTGTCATTCTTGTGGATCTCAATACAAATCTCGGTTTGCCTTGAAAAGGCACATTGCTATTCGCCACTCTTCATCTACTTCGAATGTGCCGAAAGGATCATCTTGCGACGTAAATTGTTTTGTGGAAAATGAGCATTTTTTTGAGAAATCGGTGAAATATTCGAGTAAATTAACCGATTCTGGTGATGGATGCCAAAATGGTATTTCTAGAGAACATCTTCAATCGCTGCTCGGGAAGAACTCCGTTAGTTCTAGCTCATCATTTTCAACGGATGTGTCTTTGACTATGCGTCATAAGTTATTTTCCATGGGAAATGCTCCCGAGTCTAATGAAAACCGAATCTCCAAGAAGGAAAGAAACTTTATAGATAACCCTAATGAAGTTGCATTTCAGAAATCTCTGTCGACTCAGAGTTGTCTTAAAATTTGTACCAGTTTCCCAGGTTCAATAGATGTGAGCTTGCCCTCCACTAGCACTGGCGTCAAAGCAACAAATGGTGTAGGTGTGCATGAGCGAGGCATTCCTAGTGTTTCTGGAGTTCCATCTATTCAGAGCAAAAATGAACTCGATGCGGGTGCCCAAATTGAAGCCGACAGAACAGGCAGGTTTCACTGTCCTGTCTGTTCACAGAGCTACACCCGCAGAGATACTTTGAAAGTTCATTTACGTTCACATTCTTCAGAACGGCCTTTTAAATGTGATAAATGTGATATGACATTCAAGAGGCGTAGCGTGCTTTTAACTCATCAAGATAAACACGCGGCTGTTTCGAAGTATCTTTGTAACCTCTGTGATAAGCGCTTCCGTTTTAAAATCTCCCTGAAACATCATAGCTGCGTTTTGAGGCCTGATGAAGATGGCAGCACTTTGCGCAGCTAACATTCACCTTCATACCTTTATAAAGCTCTTGCTTTGGTGACTTTTTATCACGTTTTTATTTTTTTAACTTATATGTAAGTGATATCAAAGGATAATTTTATTATTGGAATGATTAGTAATTTATTGAATCTCACAGTCGAAATTCATTTGATTATCTGGAAAAGTTTATTTTTTATTCAAATTTTTATTCACTAATATAGATGTTTTATTTACTAAAGCGGCATTATGTTCATCTTATGTGTGCAAATGAAATGCAAGATTAGATTGATGAAGAAGCATCGAAATTTTAGTGAAGCGATACCACCTCTGCAAGTAGAATATTTGAAAAGAGGTTATGATAGGAAGGGAACATTTCGGGAGGTATAGTTCTTAGACGCGAGTGCGATGTTTTTTGTTCAATTCGCAAGCGCATTTGTTGGTATAATAATTGTTTGATAACCTGTGTTTAATGTTGAGAATATGTAGGCGTTACATTTTGTCCATCACATTAGAGCTACAACTCGTGATGTTTCCAATTCCAGTACAACTCGACTGGTTTCTTGAAGCACATTGATGGTTTAGTCCCATTATCTAAAAAAGACAAATTTCCGAGACTGTGATAACATTAGCTTTCAACTGTGGTTTTAAACCTGAAAACTGAATGTGCACTATTAGCTCTTAGCTGATTATTTTAATATTTCTTACTACATTGGAAGGAATTATTTTTTGTTCATCTGTATATTTCAGTCATTAAGTAGAAATGTTTTGTTTATGTAAAATATGCTTCAATTTCATGGTGCATGAAATACTCGGCCTTTTTTGAAATTCTTCCGGAATCGGCAGAGTGTTCGTTTTATTGCAGTGTGGAGAGGCTTCGTATTTCATAGTTGTCAAAATTCTTTCTGTTTGCACCTGTGTAAATTAGACACATTTGTGGCTCTGTTCTTGAATTGAAAACTGTCTCTTGCTAAAAAACATGATTTAAATGCTAAGCAAGTTAACAGTCCGATACAAACCATAAAATTTAGCTGAAAAAAATATAGAAATATATTTTAATAACCTGTTCAGGCGTACACGTTCGGTTCTTGATGAATAATCAATGGTTATTCACCCTTTTTGGAGAGTTATCCTAACATTTAAGTCATGGTTTCTGTAACGACTATATTTTTCTCACAGAAAATAACTCCATCTACGAACCTATTGCGCTCTGAGTGTGTAAAGAATATCTTGGTGCAATTAGTTTAATTGTGGCTGGCATGGGATCAAATTTGTCTACTTTTCTGTGACAACCCTGATAGTCACGTCAATCTACTGTACGATTACTTTTATGTAGCTACAACTCGTGTATTTCATCGTTGCTCGTGTCATTAAAAGATCTGTCACGAATTAGTATCCATAGGATGGTCCACTGCAGAGACTTACTGTGGCATGTCTACAGAAAACTGTACTTGTCAGAGCTATGGTTTCCATAGATTCACTTAGTGGAAATAATGACGTATCTGCTCCTCCGTTGGAGAAATATCGCTCCTCGGTCACATTCCTGGCGCTCACAGTGCGATCAGCACTTCTAGGACTGTGCTGTGATTTAGTTTCATGTTTTCATTTTCCTGTGTTTCCATTATTGAGGCCTGCTGCTGTGCAACCCATCTTTTGCAACAATCTTTCCTTTTCTCTTCTCATTTTTTACGTCCTCAAGCAGGTTGCACTGCTTATTGACGTGTGCAGTGCAACTGAGGCAGAAATTGTGCAACCTTCTGATGTCACTTGACAAGTCTTGGGTGAATTTTTTTCTGATGATTACGTTAAATGAGAAGGCGCTGGTGAATCCTTGAACGTCAATGACGATCAATTGTGAGATAGATTAAAATGTAATTTGTAGCTAGTGTTAAATATTGATTGAGATTGGCTGTGAACTCAAAGTTATATTTTTACTGCACTTTTATTTACTGATATTTATTCTACATTTAGGTATGAGGTAATAATAATAATTATTGATACCTCTTCATGCTAGTAAAGTTTCATGGATGGTAGCATCGGGTACATAGATCAGCTATGATGATTAAATCTTGCTTTCTTGAATTACTTAATCATATGTTCATTTATTCTGACAATTTGGTTTCTACATATTTAGGCAATGCGTTTGTCAAGATGTTTTTCTTTCATTCTAGCTTTGAGGCAATGTTTACAAAAGTCAGGCCTAGGTTGGATTGTTACTTACACTAAACTTGAGAACACTGATATTTGAAATGCACGTGACAGTAGATTCTTGTGTTTACGACAGCTGCACTGGTTGTGGCAGTCACCAGCGTATGCTCTTCAGATCATCAACCTCATTTGCCGAAGCTGGCCTATAAGCTACCGTTGAAGTTAGGGTTTACAGTTAGGCGAAGTGCGACTTAAAGTATTATTTGTTGTGTCAATATTGGCTGTTGTTGGCATTGCTCTCACGTATTTTCCAGTAATTTATACTATGCTTTCGTCTTTCGCAGCAATATTACAACTACAATAATATAAGTCGACCCCAAGAGAGCACTGTTACGTTATTTAAGCTATAGATAGGCCTTCTGTACTTCCATCTTTCGTGCCCACTTTGCTTCTTTCAATTTTCACACCATCGTCGCCATCTTATTTTTTCCCCCTTTCTTTTTAACTTACCGTTTCTATGCCCAGGGAATCGGGTGTGGGAACGTACCTGTGCATAGATTTCACGTTTTCTACAGCCCATACTAGATGGTCCCTTTTTCTTTTTACTCTTTATATCACACTTTATGTGGATAGGGAGCTGTGCATATATAATAATAGTAACCACTAATATTAGTTCGCATTCGAACTTGTAAGTGACGTGCCACAGGCTTCTGGTTAATTGTGCTAATGGAAAAAGCTCCCAAGTCTCACAATTGCTTATGCTCTACAAAGAATTTCCTTGTGATGCGGTGTTCTCCGTTACCTCAGTTAATGATGCTTCCTGAGTTATTATCGCAGTTTTTGATGCGAATAAAGATGAGAGACTGATTGTCAGTGTACCTGATGCTATCGGGAGTGTAATATTTATTATTACATGTCTAGCGTTATGAGCTGAATTATCTCTGTGGTGATGTAAATGCTAGACTGGTCTTTAAATAGTGAGATGTACAGTGCGACATAGACCAAGCCACAGAAGCGCTAGAAAATCTGATTTACTACTACTACTACCACTATCAAGAGTGATACGTTATTTGTGGAAGAATGTTATGAACGCAGTCTAATGTTCAACTCATAGGAGAGAAGAAAAAACAAAGCTGCTCAGTGCATGGATCGCTCGTCTCCAATGTTGTAAAATTGATAAACTATGTGTATTCTTATTTATATACAATTTCCAGGTCATAAGTTGCTGAAAATTTCACTAGACTATTTCATAATTTTGTCGCGTCTAAATTTTTCTTGTAAGAATTACGCTCTCCCGTCAATAGGTACGTTGACGAGTTGGTGTTTATTTTATAGCTTATATGTCATTTCTTATTTTGAGGGTACTCGTTATAGTGATGATGCGCTTTTTAAGAGCTCACCATAGGAATTGCTCTCTTGGGCTCATCGTTCCTTGGGGGATGTAGACTAGCCGGAGAGCGCTGCAGACCGTTGCTTCTAACCACAAAGATTCCAGAGGTCTTACCAGCATAGGAGGGTGCGAGGTCAACAGGTGATATAATTCCCTGCCTGGGCTTTCCTAAAGTGTAAAATCAGAGCCACAACTAAGCCAGTAAACGCTGCTCGTTTCGCGACAGGGAAAGTGAAGTGACTTGAGTACGGGGGCATTCAATTTCTTCGTACCCACCCTCATTTGAACTTTATTTTATACTAATGTAATTATTTTAAAAATCCCTATAAACATAGTCATCGTACAAATTGATCTGTATAATTTTATGTGATGGGGCAGGGTTACCTCGTTAATTTATACCTAAAATATAATGGAGTATCATGTCAGTGGTAAATCTAAACTACATGTGTTTTAGTTTCGTAATCATTGAAGGCAAATCAGGCGTTTAAAAATCTATCTCGGTTGTTGAAATGGCTTGTGTATTTTTTCGTGCTAACAATTCACGAGCCGTTCTCCAGAGTCTGTCATTTTTACTGTTCGAGGTACATTTTATTTTACTATATATTACTGAATTTATCTATTTCAACAGGGGGTCTTTGAAAAGGTTCACTGACTAGGAATGTACGTTGTAGTACCCTGGAAACTTTGCGCTATTTGAGTTATTGGGAGATTTTTTACCTCCACTTAGAGGTACACAAGAACTGTATACGAACGTACCTGCCCTTGATGGCAATGGTATGCTGGAGATGCCTGATCTTCAGTTAATACGTTTCTTGCGTTAGATTCAACCGTTAGGTTCTACGAAAGGCGCCGAATTTGAATTCGGTGACATTCGTAGGTGTTTTGAAGTCAGCTATACTTCTTTCCTTCATGTTTGTTCTCTTTCCGTACTCGGATTAAAGGTTTCAATTATTTCAAGAATGGGTTTTCATTTAATGCATGTAAAATACGAGTGCTGACACTCGGACCATTACTCAGGAGTGTAATGACGTGTTCCATTGGTACACCCGTGGCCCAATACGCGGGGAACGCGTTATGTTAGGGACTTTGCCTTCCACGTTGGTATTTCGAAAGCTTCTCGTCACTAACTAGCAACATTCGTTCTTGCTTGCGTGACACAAGTAATACGTAGTTTATTTCTGGCAGTGTTTGGCTCCTTTGAGATGCGTGCGCTGTCTCTTCTGATTGTGCAAGATGACTTTATAGTGAACATTTAAACGCTTGTAATTAACATAGAGTGGAATACGATCATTTTTGTTTAGTATCTGCAGTGCTGACGGTGTTCATTTAGCGAATATCAAGGTGGAAATCTTTCACACGTGCGTTTTTTCAGGTGAAGTGTTTTTACAGCTCTGCATAATATAGCTTATCCATACTGACTTTATATGAAATTAAACAATGTACTTCATCGAAAGTTTAATTTTTATTACACACATCCGTAAATCTTTGCTAAGTACACAATACAAATTTGAAATTAAGCGCACAAAATTAACGACTTTTCTTCATGGTAGAGATTAAGTAACTGTAAAGAGACGTCAGACACAGTCTGTTTGGTGCAGGAGTCGTGAAGAACACTGTACCAGGGGTCGACGTCGCTTGGTACCACCACCCCGTACAGCTCCAAGGCAACACACAGGCACGTCGCAGCAAGCACTTCGGGGGGATATTTTATGACCAATGCGTCGTGATAGGAATCCTGCAAGATGCTCCAAGCAGTTTGTTTCACGGGTATTGAGTCCAGCAAAGTTTTTCCTAGCCAGTCTTCAAGTGACTGCAGATACTGCAGCAAATATTTGTGAGGTAGATCAATCTTCAGCTTAAATCCTAGTACTCTCATTAGTAAAAGTTCAGCCTGCGTCAAAGAATCGCGCATCGTGAAGTACGGTTCTAGCATCAAAGGAGGGGAGTCCCTGTTGATGCAATTCACGCCCACATTTACAATGTCACGAATGCGTATATCGTCATCTATCACCTTCGACGCAAGGTATATGCATGTACAACCTATGGTGAAGGGGTCAAACTGTTGGGATGAGGCAGTCTTGTAGAAGGTGTGGAAGTAACAGAGCGCCGTGGCAGTTGTTAGGACGTTTGTATCGAGCTTGTGACAGACTTCCATGACGTAGCGTGCGCTTGAGAAAGGGGTCATGTTTTTGCTGTAGTCAACTGGTGGGTTGACTGTTGGTAACGTTTCCGGAGGCATTCCATTGGTGGATGGATTCTCTGCATTCATCTGCAATGATAAACCATAAACTAATAAATAACTAGCATTTAAAAAAAATCTTTGGAAGTATGTTCATTAACTACATACTTTTATAGTACAGAGTCAGAGAGCATGAGCTGTATTTAAATGTAATATTGTACTTTCAACACATTGAAAAACTTTATTCATTTTACAGTTTCAAAAGTATGTGCTACAGTATATTTCAACCTATCAGCTACTTCAAGCAAAATAATGAAAAGTAACAATGCTTTGGGGCACTGAAAAATAATGAAATCTTTCTTTAGCAATAACACAGATACCTCTGGTATATTTACTTACCATGTAACTTCTATTGTAAAACCAAATGCTAACAAAACGGCCACCCTATTGCACTCTTAGACAAAGTTAAACCTGAAAAATAAAGCTAAGCCTTCAATCTCTGAAGATAAGTTCAAGTTGTAGTTGTAGTGAAAGCAGCGCTTCAGTAACTCAGTCTNCAGAAGTCCCAAAGGCCTGTCTAAAGCTGAGGTACCCTAGCAGTACTCCCCAGGGGGCGCTAGTCTCCATAGCACAGGATAGGCAAACCTAACTAACCTACCTCTATTGCCTATAGCCTATCCTAGCCCCCTGAGGGGAGATAAGCTCAAGAAATTGATCATTATTGATATTACATAAATATGATATTTTCAATTTTAAAATAGCAAGTTCAAGCTCAAAATATGTAGTATAGAAACTTGACAATATTGTACCTTTTTTCTTACTAAAAAAAATCAAACATAAAAATGACTGTTTTCTTATTCTTGCATTGTAATGTACTTGTTTAACTAGGTATAAATAAACTAGAAAAATGACAGAACTTTAATTTATGTATGAACTATTTATGTGTATATTACATAGAAAATACTGAAAAGCTGCAAACTTTAATTCCCTCTAAAATACTCAAACAATTGTGAAATATTAATTATTTTTGCAATCTACAGTACAACAATTATGTACCAACAAAGTTTTATAATGTACCAAACTCAAAAATCATCAAAATTTGTGCTAAAAATTGATGATGGTGTATCTGTAAATATATTTTTTTAAATAATTCGATTTCAAATTCAACAAAATTTCGTACATTCTGTATTAGATACCATACTGCACATTACTTCTGCAACTGCCCAAGAATTATCCATAATAGGTGCAAGTCTGTTAGCTTCTGAGATCTTGAATTACAATTTTGTGCCCAAAAAAGTAAATGTTTTAGTGCATTTAAATAATTAGAAAAAGTTAGTCCCAATATAAAAACACTAAACATGAGAGAAAAGTGATTTTTCTGGTAACAATTTTTAGGTAAAATAAAGTTAGGAACATTTAACCAATTTCATGTAGATACTTTTATGATTTCAATTTCCTTAAAAATTTCTATGTAGACTAACATATTTCAGGTTGCAGAAAATATTTTAGTTAGAGCAATCTGCTATTGTTTTTTTTGCAAATTATGCAACTTGCTCTCAAGAATTCCGAATTGTTTTACTGAGGATTATGCACATATGAAATTATAGTTCTAGCACAATTAAAGTATATGCCACTGTTGAAAGAATTCAATGAAAAAATTGATAGCAATACAAGCATGTGTTTCTATTAGAAACATTTTTTGATTATAATCCATACAAAAAAAATGCTAGAGTACCATACAAATTATCTGTGCAAAATTATATTTGTTCAAATTCAATAATGATCTCTACATACTCTGCTATTCCACTTTAGATTACAAAAAAAGGTATCAGTTTCCTCAATTGTGTCCGAATGACACAACTTTAACACTACAACTGTTTCTCCACAACAAATGCCATGAATATCTAGATAGGCCTGCAAAAATGAAAGACCATGGTAGCTTCTGCTACGAGACTCAATCAGAACTGTTCAGCCACTGCATCATTATTGCCATCTCTAACAACACCCAATGAGCTCAGGGGAAATCATAGCCCCATGAGGGCTTGCAACAACAGTAGAGCTAAATTAACTTAACCTTAGCTAATTTAAGCTGAAGTAACAACCAGACCACACAAACCTCAGAAAAATGCTCAAGAGAGGACAAGACAGGCTGTGCAATAAAAAATCATTTTAAATCATTTTCCCTCATTTACCTTCTACCTCCCCAAAAAAATCATCTAATGAGACTAAAAAGTAAAAGGCTATACAATCAATAGAATGCTCTGCACAGGCAACACTTGGCATATTTTGAATTTGGTAAAGGTAATTAACAAAGGTTAATTAGGTTAAATAAGGTTATGCTAGGTTAAATCATTTATGTATTAATATAGTACTATGACTGCAGCAGATAAAATTGCTATAAAATCATCAATAACTTACAAAATAATAATTTGAGACAGATTTCATATTCAGATTTGGAGTACATGGGTAAGTGTATACTAGAAAAGTCAATGCAATATAGTTCATTTATAGAATCCTATGGTAACAACTACCTCAACCTAACTTAACACATAAGTTGCAGTGATGGTATTTTCTTAGGAGCAAAATGACTCACCGGTGGGTCATATTACAGTCAATGTGTTAATTATATTAAACCTAATAATGCTTGTTAATCACCATTTTGGAATGCAAAAAACACAAAGTGTTGCCAGAATTTTTGTATTGGGGCTCTTAATTAGATATTTATACATTTTTACAAAATTTAATGGTAAAAAGCTATGGTTTTAAAATCTTTAAGGTAGATTCCACAGTTGCAATAACCTCAAAAAAAATGAAGTTAATTTTCACTTCAAGATCCTTATTACAGAAATCTAATGCATGTGCTTTTTCTAACCTACTTTTACCTATTTATTATGAATTTGAACATGAAGCTTGTAACAATTAAATACATTTTAAGACATTGATAATTTTATAGTAACTTTTGATAAATCTTTACTTAAAGTCAGCATTATGTACAAAATGTTTTATTCATCATACAGTATTCATGTTAGCATCATTGGAAAGGATTATTCCTGATGTTCCGAAATTAATTTTTGTAAGGCTTCAGAGCATAGGAAATAGCATATGGAAAGCTAAAATAAGCATTCACAAACAAAGCCAATATAATCATGTAAAGTCTATGAAAATTAAGGCAACATTTTTGCAAGCTCTATCAATCAGGATTCAATGTTCCCTTGTGTCAATTATAGAAACAAACTTATACAGACCTAACACAAATATGACCCTAATCTAATCCTAAAATAACCTAAACTGATGAATCTAAATTTTCATTCTGATCATTCATATATTTTTTACCTTTGACTAACCTATGTATTGAACCTTTGTACTTTTGATCAATTTTCAGTTTAGGACCCTCATAATAGAAATGTAATGGATGTACCTTTATAAGTGCATTTTTCTCTAGTATTACAAATATTAACATAAACGTGAAACTGCAATGCATGAACATGAGCATAAAAATTGATATATTTTGAGATAATGATGGTTTTATACATATTTGATCTACCGCAATTGCATTCCTATATTCACATGTAAAAGAGCCTTATTTAACTCAACTTTGATTGATAGAATTAACTTTTGTTCATTACTGTTTTAGAATAAAAAACTTACCAAGAAAAATGCCAAAGTGCTACCAGAATTTCAGTGCTGGGGGTCGCAATGTAAAAATTAACCAAGATTGTTTTATGTATAAATATAGGAGAATAATCACTGCTGATGAAAGTTACTTTGAAATAATAAGTATCAATAATAACATGTGATCATCAAAATACATTCATTGGCACTAAGCCCTATACTTAGCTTATTTGAAGAAAACAGATGTTCAACAGGTATCTATCTTAGTGGAAGTGCAACTATCAAGAGACCATCTAGACTGCAGACTTTACACTTTTATCACATACTATTTTATGGTTATAGCAACATTCAAAATATCCTATTATACAGATTTATTCTACCTGCTATAATGATACCCGAAAATTATGCTTAAATCTTCTTTAAAATCGATTCAATAAATATTAGTATTGAATTGAATTTTCAGAGTCCGACAGTTCGATAAAAAATTCCCGACACTGACTTCACCCTAGTCCACCAACTTGCTACGTCTCAGACTATGATTCTACAACCCTAAATTATCATTCACAGTACATTTTCTTCAACTCTCAATTAAACCATTTATATGACCATACACTTTCACAGCACTTCTATGCATACTACTTCTCACTTGCTCATAATGGTTAATATTTCTTTCACTGCACTACCTATTTAATTGTGCCTCACAATTTTCCTTGAATAATTGAAGCAATTGAAGCATACTACTACAATTGTTTTATCATTAAAAGATATTATAGACATAGATTTCTAATATTACAATGGACAGTTGAATACATAGCACTGCTGTTTGCTTTAAACTTCAAAAGGAGTTCAATTTAAATTAGGTGTAATTTAAATTGAGGCTTTTGCAACAGTCAAATACCTCTAATTGCTCAGCATTTTTTCATCCATCATTCCTGTTGCAGGGGCTTCTTATAAGTAACTTGTCCATGATCTTCCTCTCCTTTCATACATTTACTAAGAAGCACTGAAGACCAAACACAGCACTGGCTGGCACACTTTCTTCCAGGCCAAGAATTACTTTTATTCTTTTATTTTCCTTTCCACTACTCATTTATAACTACTATTCCACATTCTTTCCTTAGCAATCAAAACAGTTTCATTCTTTCATTTTTCATATCTTTTACACTCTAGCACTACATGTGATATGGCCGGTAATTCTTATATTTCTAGGAAACAGACGCGATCGAAATGGAAATATCTAACACACACGTACATAAAAACATTCCCTAGAGACACATATGAACGCATACAATTTGGGTGCGCAAGCAGTGCTATGACTGGTAATTCTCACATTTCTAAGAAACAGACGCGAACGAAATGGCAATGTCTAACACACAGGTACACAAAAAAAAACGTTCACGAATACGTTCAGTCAAGAATATTGTGCGCGTGTCCGCCGCCCACGCCACTTCAGAGAGCGTGAACGTGCAAAGCCGCTGGTATGCATAAAACAACAGTAGGTGCAAGTGCGTAGCCAATTTTGTCATATAATTATTAATGAACAAGATAATCCCTCACCCATCACATATATTAAAATACTCACTGGCGATTTTAAGAAAGCACTAACACTTTGGAGTTCTGTCCACACCGCTCTTCCGAGTCACGAAAGTAACTGGCTGTCACAGAGTATATATCTAGAAGAGAGAGCATAGCGGCGTC
>VOMN01051485.1:0-15865 GCA_014899125.1 Orchestia grillus | reverse complement strand
ATGTGAAAACCGCCCAGAAAAATACGTTAGAATTCTTAATGCACTTTGCTGGTGGATTAGAATCAAAACTCATTACCTTATTTGCAGGCTAATATCCGTATCCTAACTTCGAATTTTCTAGTTTAAATGTCGTGCTACTGCATGCTACAAGTGTAAATTGAACTAGTTTCCGTCTACCGAAGTGTACAGCAAGACATGCATGGTCCGGGCAGAAACGGGGTCGTCGATGGAGCCGAGACACTCCTTCAGAGCTCGCCCACAGGAGTAGCTTTTATGTGCTGACACATGCCACAATGACTTGTTTGTTCCTACTTGTAGGTCCCAGAAGAAGCTCCAGGTTGTCCATCCCAGGCTAGACCTTCAAGTAAAAGCTAGCAACTTCTGTGCAGCCCAGTGGCGGGCATGCTACAGCTACTAACATGGGGCAAATTGCGTATTACCTTTTTCACTTGCTGCTACTGCTTGTTAGTTTCCCGCACTTGAATATAAACAGTAGTAGACGAAACATGGCCGAGCGCGCCACGTTACTGCCCAATGGGATTTCAGCGTGGGTAAGGCGCTCGGCCATAACGGGTGGGCAGCTGAAACCCCAGGGTTGCTGCCCTCTCCATTGCATGGACTAGATTTCTAAGCTCCAATAACCACAAAGAAGAAGAAGCCAAGAAACAGAACGTCTTCGTACAGTAAATCAGAAGCGAGGAAAGATTATTGGAGTATGGGTCAGTTTTCTTGTACCAAAGTGCGCCCACGGATCTCGAATGTTTTGGTGTAAATCCTTGAAAAGCCGCGTAATTCGAGTCATTCAATCTTTTTTATGGCAGCCGGCGGACGGCGTACTTCTGAGGTTGAGGCGAAAACGGATGATGAGGTCGAGCTCCGTACCTACCCCAACCCCTTTCCCGTTATAGCCCTCCCCCGCTGCCTCTCGAACCGGTAATGAATAAGAACCCATACCACCGGGCTGCAGACGGCAAATTTGAGGTCAAGCATACCCGAAATGTAAACCTGAGGTCAATATTGTCCCGGTGATTTCTGAAATTACACCCTGAATTTACTGTGAGAGTACAACAGTAAGACTGGGGTGCACTTTGACTCCCTTACTCTTCGGTTTTTGCTCAGTAAAATTAGCAGTTCATATGCAAAATAGTGGCTTAGGACTGAATATTGATGAAAAGACTGAGTTTACTGTTATATGCTGCTGATGATATTGAATCATGGTGGGAGTTGCATGCAATACTTGATGTTGTGAATGGTTACAGTTGAGATTTCAGTGTGAAATTTAGTGGGGACAAAATTAAAGTTATGGTTTTAAATGGAGATCAAGCAATTGTTGAGCATCAGTGGAGTTTGGAGATGTAATCATAGAAAGAACAAAAAATAAAAGTACCTAAACTGCATGCTAAGTGAAGATGGAAGCTCAAGAGTGAAAGAGTAGCAAAAGCTATGCAGTAGTGCAGATGCTTAAGTAGTGTAGCTAAATATCAAGCAAATGTAAATAAATGTTACAATACTTAATGTAATGTATGGTATGAATAATGAATGTTTCAGCTTAGAATGGAAGTGGCATTGAGATGTGGGAGTTGATTCAGAATCAGGTAGGTTGCTTGGTGCTGGGTGCTCCAAAACAAACACCCATGGAGGGAATTAGAGGTTACCTTCAAAGAAGTCTGTTTCCTGTGTGAGCAATAAAAGTTGTACTAAATAACTTGGTAAGAACTGATCATGTAGCAGTGGAGGGTAACAAGTAGGTGAGGCGTATTTTTAAATGAAATTTGAGTGTAAGTGCATGAAAAAGATGTTGAAAACCATTCTAGCAAATCAATATTGCAAAGATTGTGCCTGTTAAATATGGAAGATCTGTTGATGACTGATTTTTGAAAAATCAAGTAGAAAGTGGAACAAAATGGAACTGCAAAAAATGGAAGAAAAGAATTTGAAAGAACAAAAAAGTATGGACAGGACAAGTAAAAAAGGGACTTGAATGGGAAAACATCTTAAGTCTGGTATGCTAAAATGTAGGTGCCAAGGATTTGAGGTATTCTCTGATGAAAATTATGGAAGTCAAGTGTCAGGAGTCCAGTGTAAAACTTGAAAAAGTAAATAGGTTCACATGGAGATAGGTTGAAGGGAATACTACAATGTATGTGCAGTGCAACAGTGGAGTAGAAGAAACAATTGAGCATTTTGTTTTTGAATTTAGTATGTATGGATGTAAGAGAGAAGCTTTAATGAATGTAGTTTATGAACAAAATAAAGTATTTCAGTAGTATGTCAGAAGTGCTGAAGTTGATTTGGGTATAAGGTATTTTGTAGGACTGAATGAAGTGTATAATTTTATGATTGTTGGTGAAATAAAATATTTTTTTGGTGAAAGCATGCAGTGAAAGGCAGAGATAAGTAGTGTTTGGTAGGATTTTGTAGGTTGTGTTGAGCTCCCAAGCATGAGGGTATCTTTCTTGTTGATAAACTGGGTTACCCCTTGATACCCTCTTGTGGTTAGAAATTGCACATGACATGGAGTACCTAATACTCTTGACAACTTTATTGATGAGGCTGGTTCACAGCCAATGGAGCAAGAGGACCCACTTGTGTGTACAATGTTTTTTTAGAGGGAATTTTTGGTCAAAATAAAGGCTCCAACTAATGTCAGCCTTTGTATCAAGTTCAAGTTTAAATGTAACAGGCAAAAATTGTGTAAGAATGTGAGTAGGAGTGAAGGTTTGAGTTGTTTGAGAGATGAAATGATTGGTGTTTTGGATCTTATTTTGAATGCAGAGGTGTTGAAAGAAGTGAGTTTTCAATATTTGGGAGTGTGTGTGTGGCTGCAAATGATGATTCAGATGAGGTAAAATGAGAGCAAGGAAGGGGTATCAAATATCAAGAGCATTAAAGGCTATGTTAAAATAAAAGTGTATAACTACGGAAGATTGTATGAAAGTGTGGTCATGTTACATTGTTGTATGAGTCGGAAATGTAGGGGTTGAGAGTGGCTGCAAGGAAGCCAAATGTGCTGGAGATGAATTGTCTGAGGATATGGCAAGGGCTCCTTGCAGGAAAGACAAAGGAATGAAGAGATGCGATGAACAACTTTGGTTGTGAAAGAATTGGCTGGTAGAGTTATCTGTAAGATTTAAGGTTTTCAGGTGATTAGGACATTTGGAGGGAATAAATAAAGAGCAACTGTTGAAAGAGGATTAAAGTCTGTTGTAAGGGGTTACCGGGTTTTGGATTTTGGAGCTGAAACGCATTACACTGTCCCAAACCCAGCACATGCTGCATCATAAAGCCTAATGCATATTACAGTGCCATACTAACTGCACTGCATCTCCTTGGTCTCAACTGCTAAGGTAACAATGAAAATAATTACAAGATTAGGGGTGTCAATAAATTGGTTGCTGTTTACTTCCAATAATGTCTCAGATAAACCTGCTTCACAAATATTCATGCTAGTTATACCCTACCTGCTATCACTAACTATACCTAGGCTTACAATCAAGGATTCAAAGAGTTGATAATTCTAGTCCCCATTAAACTCTAAGACAATTATTATTCAATATGGCTTATGCTCAATTTGGCTAAGAGGTTTTGCTATGTTGGGTAACAGGCGGTTTCACTATCTCGGCACTGTGCTGTAATTAGGAATGGTATTAGCTACTTGTGTAGCAGTACCTCCAATGTTCATTTTTTGTCAATTGTCCATATTCAGGGGTTATAGCAAAACTATATTAATTATCTATAATTTTTCACAGGTTTGCTAATATATGTCCAAGTTGATAATCATTGAGGATCATTATTAAGGAATTCCCAAATTGTTCCTGGTTTAGTTGTCATTTTGTAACAGCCTTGTTTGCACTGGTAAGTGTGCTTTGGACTATCCCTTTCAAAGTCAGAGAGAGTATTTTATTGCCTTTATGTTGTAATATTCCTTTGTTTCATGCTTGTTCTTTATTTGATTTATATCATTCCATTTGTTATTTCTAAGTTGTGGTTGGTCTTTAGTAATTTGAGTACTTATTTTTCGGTTTTGTTAGTGAATAAATTTCAGTTCATGTTCTTTTGATTAAGATAGATGAATGTTGTGTTCTGTTAATCAGACTTTTTGGTTTGAACTACTTTTTGCTTTTGGTTGTGCTTACAGTATGTATTGTTATGCTTTGTAACTTTATCCTCCCATTTGCATGATACATCCTTAAGTATCTTAAGTTTTCGCCAATTGGTTCCCCAGTCACTCAAGAGGATGGGTAATTATTTTAAGTTTTCTTATTCTTTTCAACAGTGTTCCATCATCACCTGTCTATGTTCCGTTAGTTCTATCTTTAATTCTCTATTTTTGTAAGGTTTCCTTCTTAACGTACATTCCTAGAGTACACTTCTCTAATGTTTATTATCCTGGTGTTTCTCATCCCATAGTTAGCTCATTGCCCATATTACCTTCCTGTTTAGTTAGGACTTTCTTGAAGTCAGTTGCAATATCTGGGACCAACTTCAGTTGTACATACTTCTCAATTGTGAATTTGGTTATTAACAGTTTTATTTTCCTTACTGGTCGTTGCCACATCATTCAAGTAAGGAGATAACAAGTTTAGCTCACCTGCGGGTGACTAATGGCAACAGTGCCCTCCCATTTTGGTGTACGTTACCTGCAATAAGTACTGTCTGCCAACCCTAGCTGCCGTTCCTGCAGTGACCCTTCTGGGGACCAGGCACTGCTGGTACCCAGCAGTTCTTTTACAGATATCCTCTCAGGTATTTGGTGGCAATGAAGGGTTTCTTTTCAGAAATCTTCTGTTGCATGAAAAGGTTTTCTTGCTTTGCAGATTCTCTGCCACTCTGCATGGGAGGTCCTTCTTTTCAAGTACTGGAAGTTACCAGGAATGGTCTATCTGAAACTTATTGTACTCGGCTCAAATTTTTAAATACGTTTTCTAATTGGTTATCTTCTATCATTAAATTTTAATAATCGTTTGCAACAAAAACACTTATCGTTAAGGCAAATAGATACTTTGCACCATTAAACTGTAGCAAGTGGAAGAAGTGTTAGAGCTATACCAAAAGTTTGATGGATGGAAAGCGTGAAAGGTCCCACGATTAATTAAGGTATGTCTGTGAAAGAAGCAAGAAGGCCCGTGCTTGCAATGGATAGTGGTGAATGGAGGGTGATTGTAGATGCCTGACCAAGCTTACCCAGTCGTATGGGCTGGGTTGGGAGATTCTCGTGTACTCAGTTATTTTTTATGCTCCCGCACTCACTTTTCTTCCTCATCTACAAAATCTGTATATTGATGGGCAAAGATGTTAGCAAGTATTAAGAGCTTAGTCAGCAATCTTGTGGGGGTCCTCCCAAAAACTATTATGCCAGGTATCTATTTCTTTTGTAAGAAACAGGCTTGTATGTGGTCATGTTATATATCCTGAGTTTTCAGAGAAGAGCCTGAACTTGCTTATTACTATTCAGAATTCTGCCCTCAGATTTATTCTGGGAGTCAGACATCTCCAGTGTCTTCAATGGGAGCTCAGGCATTTATTTTCAACTAAACTGCCACACTGTTTTGGTCAACTCTGAGCTATATGTTTTTAGATTAAGAAATTTCCTTGGGTCTAAAATTTGGCAAATGCAACTGACCACTTACCAAGTGTGGTTATAGCAAGATGGGGCAATGCCCGATACATCACTAGCTTCCATGGAAGTGCTTAGACAGATGTTTTCACTATGTCAATTTCATTTAGAGAAGATATTCCTTGGCCAGCATGGTCATCTGACCTTTTGTCTGGTGATTACCTCTTATAGGGTTATCTTCAGTCAAAAGTTTTTAGTGAAAAACCATGCAATTAAGATGAACTAAGAGGCTATTGGCCATGAAGTAAAGTCCATGCCTTGAAACAGGCTACACCAGGTGATGACTAACTCCTGAGCCAGACTACAGCTCTGCATTGAAGAAAATGGAGGACATTAATGAGATGTCATTTTCCAACTTGAATGGTGGGAAATAATTATTTTTTCCCAAGAAACATAAATGTCCAAATTTAGTGAATCTAATTTCCTGTACCTACTTACATAGGTATAGAGGCAGGGAAAAGACTCAAGTTGGAGCACATTTTGGGAGAGGATAATGAGAAGTTGCCACAATTATAAGATCAAAATTGAAAAATGAAAGAGTATAGAAGGGGAATGAAAATCAGTGTGTTAAAGTAAATCTGGGATAAAGTAAATGGGAAGCGTTGTACAGATAAATGGTGCATAAATTCATCTACCTGGCAATGTTGAATATGAGAATATTAAGGGAATTGTTACAAATGCATAGAAAATAGCCAACATTAGTGGAAAAGGTTTGTGTCAAATGAAAACGAGATGGAAGACTGAAATACCGAGAAAAGTTCTAGAAATTGGATAAATGGAATAGAGAGTTTGAATGGAAACAGAAAGAACACTTGACTGGTTTGAAAGGAATACATTTCCAAAGTCTGAGGTATTCAATGGTGGATATTATGGAAATGAACCGTTATTCAAAGCTAGATCAAAGATTATGTTTGGAAGTAACTAGCTGAAGCTATAAATGGAATGAAATTGGGAGTAAACTATGCATTGTTTGTAACTTGAATGTAGACGTAAATGTTGATCATATAGTGGTGGAATGCAATTCAAATGAAAATGAAAAAATTAGTTAATTTCTATAGAAAGAAGGGTGAAAAGAATTGTAATTGAATGATTGAAAAGGGAAGATAAAGGAATGAAAGTTATTATGATCTGAAAAACTTGGAACAAAGTATTTTTTGAGAGTGGTTAAAAATTTAATATATATTGTTGCAATTGAAAATGTTTTGTAAAAAGGATTGGTGAAAGTTCCAAGTCTAACTGTGTCAAAGACACAAGTTTAGTGGGATTAGCATCATGGTCTTGGGCATAATTTTAAGATTGGGTGCTACTCTCTTGTATGTTTAAATTCAAGAGTTAATGGTGTGAATAAGATCAGTCTGTTTGAACAGTGTATCATGCCAGTGTTGCACACTTCTAGAGTTAAGATTCCAGTATTTATGGAGAATAACATTCCTTGTCATCTGTCAAAACTTGTTATGGTCTATCTAAGGGATCAAAGAGGTGAAGTAACAGGCATGGTCACTTCTAAAGTCCTGACATTAATCCCATAGATAACTCATGGAAGACATTAGGGCAGCCGGTCATGGCTGGAAATCTTGCAAATGGGGAAGATTTATAGATAAAATTGCAAGGTAATTGTGCAAAAATCCCCAGTGGCCCAATAATGAAATTAAGTGTAATTTTAGGGTCAAATCTGCACTGTGGTGATGTTTAATTAGTTTTAGCATTATATGTTGGAAAATTCTTTTGTCTTTTGTTCTGTTTTGATTGAATCATTAAGTTTATTTTTCCTATTAGGATTTCATTTGTTCATTAACTTTGGACCCCTCAAAATAAGTGAACTGCCAATTTTTCTTAAGTATTGTTTCAATTTATCTTAAAAATTGCAACAAAGCTCAGTCTATAAACCTACAGTCACTGAAAGTTGTAAAAAACTTGGCCTATTGTTTCTTTGGATCTGAAACTTTAATTTTGTTCTCTAGTTTTGGATGTCATGGAGTATTCTCTACATATTTTTCCTTTTTCCTGAGATGGAAAACCATGCTGAGAGCTGTTAATTTAAGTCCAATAAACATATTTACCCTTAAACTTCTCAACAACTACTGTAAGAGGATTAAATTGATGATGAACTCACTATCTAACCAAGTGTTACCCAGAAATCACCCGGACAGCTTCATTCTTTTGAGTCTTCATTTGCACAATATATTCATATCTAATATGTAAGCCTTACTTTGGTATGCATGTGTATACAGTTTTGACTAGGAAGAGATGATAGTGTATTGATTGTTGTGCTTATTATTGTCAAAATTTATTTATGTCAATGCATTTTTGCCCCAAATAAATCCTGCTAAACGTTTTACAAATATCTGGCCCACACCTACCTACATGTCCCAGGAGACTCAAAAGGGTTAACCTAAATGTATTTCAGAACATTCTACCAATGTTACTTACATTAGAAGAGGTACAATGAAAACAGGGTGAGTACTTTAAAGTAACATGTTTGTAAATTATGATCGTAGCAGTAAACTTTGTATGATGGAAGTCATCATTATTTGGATGAATTTAATATATATGTGTGTTTTTGTTTTTCAGGATTATTCAAAAATGGCAGATGAAATGTCCTATCAATTATCAATATGTGTATTAACTCTTACAAGTATGTTTTGGGGAATAACAAACCCATTGCTGAAGAAGTATAGCTCTGGTATTGAAAATGTTAAAGGATCTTCACAATTAACACAGGTAAGAAATTTATGAAGCAAAGTCCAAAAATTGGCAGTTAAATAAATTGGTACTTCTTTTAGAGAAATTTGGTATTGGCTCACTAAAGTTCCATTGACTAATCATTTGAAGTTCATATGTAATGTTGATGGAGTCTTGAAGACACATTTGGATCGACTCACTTGAGGATTGTTAAAGGTATTCAATTTCTATGGAACCTAACAGAACATACCTACCTGCCTATTATAAATACAAGTACATGCTACTATTATGCTTGTGATGAAATTTGCGTAAAACAGCATCATAATAATGTTGACTCTCCTACATTGCTTGTAATTGATCAAGGATAGTTTTGAGTTCATGTATGGCAAATTGATGAGATATGAAAGCAGTGAAAAATTGTTATCAATATGTCAAAATCTCACCTTTATTTATGGTATAAGTTGTATCATTATTACAAGTATGTTGCATAATTAAAAACAATAGATATTAGCCGTTTATTTTGAGAGATTTTCATGTATTATACTGTGTTAGCCTGGTATTAGTTGCAGTTTTTGCAGTGTTGTTTTATTGAAGTTCATTGGACATCTGGTGGTTATGGTACACACCCAAGTAACATATTTTTACCATCTTACTCAATAGACAGTTATGAAATTCATTTCCTTGTCACAATTTATTTTCATACTTATAGACTTTCACCTTAGTAGCCCTTGATGTCCATAAAATTGATGAAGTTGTCAAAGTGATTTATCTGTTTATACACTTCAGAAGTTGTAGGGTATAAATTTTTTATTGCGAACTGATTATGGTCATCAATGTACCATGAAAGTATAGGGTGCAGCATAAGTAATTCCAATATTTCAAAGGGGTATTGAAAAAAATTAATTCCAGTCTCCACCAAAAACCTAGTATTTCCTAATATGGTGAAGTTGTTTTACTTTGGATTTTAAAAATTATATCATCCACATTGTCACCTTTATGACACATACACACTTGGAGCCTTTTGAAATGTGGAAGTTATTTTTGCTGCATGCTGTACCATATTTATTTTAAACATTTGAAGGTTAGATACATTCTCTAAAAAGGGTATTTTGGATAAGCATTCTTAACGTTTATGGAAATGAGAGAGGATGGGAAAAATTATTTTAGGAGTCAGTTTATAAACATGGGTACTGTACTCCAAAGTAGTAAGAAACTTGGAAAGAATCCATTGGTTTTTAGCATCTGAAGAATAGGTATATAGGAATTTATTTTGAATTTCAATAATCTATTTTAATTCATACATAAATGAAAAATAAATTCAGGGTGCTTTGCCTATTAGGAGGCATAGGATAGGTGATAGGCGATAGGGTTAGGTCATTAAGTTTACCGTTTCTATGCTATAGAAATAGCACCCCCAGGAGAGCATTGCTAGGCTACCTCAGCTTTAGATAGGTCTTCGGGACTTCTATCTTTCATGCACACTTTGCTGCCTCTTCCTTCTTGACTTCCTGTTTCTATGCACAGGGGGTCTTGTGTGGTAACACACCTTGGGCATAGATTCCCAGTTCTCCTAAGTCCATACTAAATGGTCCCTACTCTTTCTGTGCGAGGTGGTCTGAGTTAGTGAAGCGCTGCCATCATTACCACTACTATTACTACCACTACTTGGGATGCTTTGGTCATATTTTCATGCGTATAAAAATTTCCTTTTGTTCATAATCAATAGGTACTCTGGAACTATGTTGAATTAATTTGTATATTTTTTCTTTGTAAATTGCACAGTTTCATTTTTAATAATGCAATTTGTGATTAATTTACTAAACCAACTTTCAAACACACAGAGTTTAGCTTAGCTTTTGTTAGCTAGTGTCATTTCTTGATCTTTATGGGATATTGTAGTCTCATAAGTACCTGAGTGCATGGTATTTAAATGGAACTTATTGTTTCTCAAATAAAAAATTTTTAGTAACCTAAAACTTGGGCATTTCTTAACATTTTAACTTCATTAGGCATCTCGTACCTACTTGTTGAACTACCAATTTCAAATTTACAAAATAATCTGTTATGTATGGGGCTGTATTTATGTTTGTGTTTCTCATTTATTAAATTTTGGCATTATTAGAGAACTCTTAGTTTATCCTCTTTTTTTTAATAATTCTTGGTAATGTATAGAAATTTATTACTTGCAATTCTCCCTTTTTGATATTTTTGTGTTAGATTCTAATTCATTTACTTGGTGTTTCAGATTTTGGCCGAGTTGAGATTTCTGGTGTCTCGTCCCAAGTACATCTTTGCATTCCTAGTCAACCAAGCTGGGAGTCTGCTGTTCTTCATACTTTTGGGATCCACAGATCTCTCTTTGGCTGTGCCCATGGCAAATGGGCTCACATTTCTTATCACTACCATAACTGGCCAGTTACTTGGTGAAGAAAGCCTCGATTTTAATGGCTGGCTAGGCGTGGCTTTACTCTTTATTGGGCTCTGCTGTTGCATTGCTGGCAAAACCAGCTGAAACTCGTTCCGGGTTTATTAGTGTTTGCCATTGTATTATTTGTACTACATCTGCTCAACATTCTGCATACCCCTATCACAAAGGTAACTGGTAATACTCTGATAATTAGGCAATATTTCATGTGTTAAATACTCTGATGGTAAATAGTTTTTTGCATCTATGTTTTTATATATCCTGTATTAAAAATGGATAATGCAGCACATGTTACATCATGTAATTATTTCAAAATGATCTGGATTTAGTGCTTTGAAATCAACTTCCTCTTCATTGATCAACATTATATTTTCTGTATTTTATTTTCGAATTCTATATCATTGTTGACTGGCCACTAAGATCAGATATGCCTACTTTGTCTCTTGGGGTGTATGTCCCTCTATCACTATTAAAGTTCATATGTTAAATATTTTATTTTTTATTTTTTTAAACACTACATAGAATTTTCATTAATTTTCCTCATTTTAGTTTTGTACATTCTTGAAGCTGTAATACTTTTACTTTGTTGATAAAACTGTTGATTAACAATAATCAACCAGCTTTGATATTTGAAACTGTTGACTCGTTCATCCATGGGAAGGATTTGTACTCCTTGATCTTAATAGATAATTTATACATGCACAATCATGTGGCTCTATAAGAGGTCTGCAATTATTCTTATTATGTATGCTGTGATGTGACAAGCTTCAGAAGGATGGACACTGAAATGCTTTTTTCAGTACTATTTCTATCATGAATATCTTTCATTCATGAATTCAAGAAAACCTACTGGATACTGTATACTAAGGTTACTGTGCTTTTATGATCTTAAATTCTCTCATTTGCTGGGGAATGGAAATGATTTTATCAAGTCTAACTTGCACAAGGACTCAATATGGTATGTTGAAGTGGAACACAATGTTGAAAAACATTGCTATCATTCAGGCCACCTCACTTATTACTACCTTTGTATTAAATATATAGTGACATTGTGAAATCATAGCTACCTCATTCACATCTCAGCCTTCAGTTTATAGTTCGCAATCTATATTTCAATCAGGAATATTTCTGGACATTTGTGCACGTACTGTATAATTATATTTTACTTGAATTTTTCATCGCTTTTTCAGAAAAAGTCACAAATAAGGATGACTAAATAATACTCCCTTCAACAATTGTTTGATCGAGTTCTTTGCATATTGTAAAATGTGAGACGGTTCAGAAGATATTTAAGCATTGAGAGAGAGAGAGAGAAAGCCTAGTGATGCAGGCATAAATTGCATAGCTACCCTGCTCTAATGGGTGTTTTCATTGTAAAGTTACTCAATAAAGGGTTTTGTTTGCTTACAATTCCGATATGAAATTTGAATTCTTTTGTAGTGTTTGTTGACTCCAATTCTATGAAAGTTACTTAATGATGACTGTATTAAGGACTTTTGAACAAATGAATGTACTCGGCATTTACTGTATGTATATACATACATATCTCTCTCTCTCTCTATATATATATATATATAGATATATCTCTAATAGAGCAAGAGAGAGAGAGAGATTTCTTGAACTCCACTCAACAGAGTGCATAAACACCATTTCCTTGGTTAGGAAGTCTAGTGGTCATGTAATATGTCTGAGGTGTCCTGATTTGCATCTCCAGCTGCAGTTGTTGAGAATCTGCAGCATGCTCATGTTGGGCTGAGTGGGCCATAGTTTCTATTATCTCATTTTATTGGTTTACTCCGTCTGTATCTGTTTCATGTGATTCTCTTGGCCTCCTACTTCAGTGTAGCTGATTGCATTGTTGTATTTTTGCATGCCAATGCAATGCTTCAAATTAGGAATCTTAATAGTTCTTTACCATGGTACAAATTGTTCTCTTTACAACTTTTTGGTCTGTTTTCCTTATTCCTGAGACACTTAAAATGAGATTTTTCTATTTCTCTTGCTTTTCTGTGCTAATATCCTACAACTCTTGTTTGTGTGGTCCTGTGATACTGTGGCACAAGCAAAAGACAAAGTTAATTTTGAGCTGATACCATAAATTATGTTACAAAATAAAATGTATTAATTTGAAGCAAATAATAAGCTTCCCGTACAAACAATTAGCCACCTGATGTTTTTCCAGCTTCAGTGTGATGTTTTTGAGCTCCTTTCGAAAATAACGGCCAGTGCATTGAGATAGAACTGTCATTAATTGGGATGACAGACATTCAGGATATATCGGTCATTTAAATAGGCCATCAAAGTCTCTAGACATGAACCCAATAGAAAATTTGTAAGACAACCTAGAGTAACGAGTAAGACGCTGAAAAGATTGTCCACATACTATGGTTGCATTACGAAATAAGTTAATGGAGTAGAGGGCTTTAAATTCGACCAGGTGTACCATAGGACACTTTTAGACTCAATGCCACACTGAATTGCCACTGTTATTCATGATTGTGTAGGTCCTGCACCATATTAGTAGCAGGTGACTAATATTTTATCCAGACAGTTTTTGATATTCTTAACTTTCAACAGTAAATCATTGACGTCATACTCGAGTGCGAGTGTGCACTAGATTGAATTTAAAATTGTGTTTGTGTCAGTGCCAATTTTCCAACCCTTTATTCATTGCAGATTTTATGTGATGGTATCTCCAAGAAATTTTAATTTTTTGTTTTACATACCTAGTATTGTTATACCAGAGCATTTTTAATTAATAGTAGACCTTATGCTTCATATGCAACAACATAGATTAACTCCTCAACAGTATTCCATGGGATGTGCCCATTGAATATGTGTGAGATATTAACAGTAGTAATATTTCAAAATACAAACTTTTTTGTGCATGGAAACATAATCAAATATATGTTTATTTTCTCCTCTTTTGCTTGGCAAATGTTTTAGCAAACTTTACAGAAAACCTAAATTCACTGAAGTGGCTCTAAAGTTTTAGGCACATAATTTTTCTTCTAAAATAAAATTTTTATTATTAAAATTGCAACAAGATATGTTGCATGAAAGTACTTATTTTTTGAGAGAATTTTGATTGTTCTCAAGTTGTTTTTGCTGAAAAGATATATTTTCTATGAAGTAAGATTTATTTAGGTAACATTGTACTCCTGAATTCCATATTAAGAGCTCGAAAAATTCCCGCTTTACTTAAAACAGTCATGGTTTGATGAATAGCTATTTTCAGCCACATAATTCCGAAGTATGTGGGACCATGCTCATATTGTTGCCATTTTTCATGAGCTCATGCAAGTCTAAACAAATTTGTTTGAAGCCTAGTCGGTTGATAACCAGAAAGTTATTCCAAAAAAATTTTCTTTGGTTGTGAAGTTTCTCTTTTAATTTATTTATTTATTTACCACAAGTAATTTACATCGAATACAGGTTTACAATTACATAAGGAATGACGCAGAACTAGGACCAGGATATATACCACATGTGGGCCCGAATAAGCTACAAGGCTTCTAGGGCAACCTATATAGAAATGAAGGCATTCAATAATATCTCTGCTACAGCTCAAATATTATTTGCCGTTTTTGTGGAATTAGTTGCCAGAACCGAGATGTCTGCAGTGTGGTCATTTAGCATCTTGATTATGTCGACCTTGATTTTTGGTGTAAAGCTTCCCTTAATAAAAACGTGTAGAGATCTTCTATACCTTCTAGGGAAATCTTCTTCAAAATAGAAGCGAGCGAAGACCTTATTAGAGTGTGTAGTAATATTTCCACCACGTCAGTAATGTTGGAGGGCTGGGCAACTTCTATCATTCATGCTACCTTAGGAATCTTCATTTCCTGTCATTCATTTTGACTCAATTCAGTGCAGAAAATTTTGATAGCAGATTTATGATTAAGTAAAATACTTCACAATGCCATGTCATAATTGCATTCCTCCTCGGCCACCCATTTCTTTAAAAGCATAGGGGCAGAAAACAGCCTTGTCTGGGACAGCATTACAAAAATTATAGCTGACATTCTCTTCCTTGTGCTGTCCTCAGCCTGCATCCCAGCATTCTCTGGACATTTTTCCCATTCTGAGGTTCTCATTTATATATCTTCATCCTAGTACCCGTGATATGCATGTTTCTCACTAACTTTTAATTGTATTCTACTTACGCTCTGTCTCGATATACCCGAGCTCTGTCTGTACTATTTACTCAATTTGACGTTCTACATATTATGCGTATCATCTGATGCCCGTTTTCATTTCTAAATGGCGTCTTATCCGCTGTACATTTACCACCTTTTTATCGAGCATAGGTAGTACCTATTCATCTGTCATTCCCAATTCTATGTCATCGCACTAGGTACGTGGTCGCAGTATTTTTCTCCTTTGATACCCCTCAGGCGGCATAGGATTGGCCATAGGCAAGAGAGGTAGGTTAGTTAGGTTTGCCTATCCTNTCGGTGCGAGATAGTCTGGGTTTCTGAAGCGCTGCTTTCACTACTACTACTCTGCTTTGATAACTTATTGAAACTGCCAAATCGGTAGTTTCTAAGAAAGCCTTGTACTGTTCCATAAGTCTAGTGTAACTTTCAAGTACTTATGTGAATTATTTGAAAAGGAAGTTGAATGAGTATAGCTTACATTTTCGTTCATATGAGCTTCAGATTTCATCTCTAAAAGACACAAAACGTATTTTACAGGCATTTAAATGTACTCGTATTATGAAAAATATTAGGACATTGACTGCGATGTGACTCACTGGTAGGTCGTTTTTTCCTTAGAAAAAAGCCTCATCGCTGGCATCGCGTGAGAAAAGTGTCACGGCGAGTGATTAAGCGAATTTTTTGCCGTAGTCAGTGTGCTCGTTCGTAAAATGCGCTTCCGTGAAGGGGGTTATAACAACTTGGAGTCATTTCGGGAATACGGTTCTATATACAACGAAACAGCAAAACATTAAAATAGAGGATAACATTTACCATGTATAAAATTTACAATATTTCAAAGCCACGTTTTACTAAAAGAATGACCACTGGAGAGCAATAATTTTTTTCTTATTTCCAACGTCCGCCGAGACAGAAAAGAACAGTTTATTCATTTCGCATTAAATTGGCGCTTATAAAAGGTATTGCAAATTTTTGTACTGA
>VOMN01051482.1:0-10569 GCA_014899125.1 Orchestia grillus | reverse complement strand
TTAGCACTCAGCGTTCAAAATACATGAGATGTTCGATTGCTTTGCTGTTGTGTAATTATGATAAACTTTTGACCATGCATCGGATATTTATTACCCTCACTCTATGTAGATCTGACACAACGGCTCCAAAATTTTGTATTTTGTTAACACATATTGATAATATTATTTGGTGAAAGCTCTAGTGCTACTCGTAGGTACGTGGTTTGTGGGTCTGCACGTCAGCTCGTGCGCGCGCCTTCACCTTCATGCGAAGGTGAACCTTTCATTGATAACAGGTGTTGTAACGGTACAAGTCGACCGCTCCGTCATACTACATTACATCGTTCGACGCTTGTGTATTGCATTGCACGCGTCTGTCAAAGAGAGCCTTTCCATGACTGCAGTTTGAGAACAACTGCAATGTATTTTTATCTTGAAATTCATACGTAACAAAAGATCTGTTAACATCAGGCAATTGATGCATTCACTATTTGTTCTTACTTGGAACTGCGTAAGAAAAAAACAAATTTTTGCATGGAAAAGATTAAAACTTGACATCTTCTTCAACGACTAAAAATGAATTTAATGAGACTATTCTTCTAGAACACGTCATGTATTCAATTTTCTAGCGAAATGATTTTTCATGCGAATTTTCATGCAGAATATCAGTGTTAGACAAAAAATGCGAAATTGAAACGAATGATGTACCAGACGGGCGTTTGTACGTACAATGTAATTGGAAATAATATTAAAAATGATGAAATGTGAAAATTGAAAAAATGAGAAATTCGAGTTAAAAATTTAGCTCCAGAATACAAACGTAAAATTCAAATGACATAAAAGCAAGGTAGGATATTTAGTTGAGAGGTCTGTGAAGATCAGCTTTCCGAACACTGTATATTAAAAATCAGCGCGAACTGATATCTAAAGAGAGCTAAAAAATTCAAATACCCTCGAATTCAAACAAGCGTCAGACTACCACTGGTAGTTACGGAGTAATTATCGTCGCTAATTTTGCAGCTAGCAAGATTCTGGACGCACGTTGCTTTTGGAGGAAATTCAGCGTAGACCAGCATAAATATACTAGGTGATAAGAACGAGGCAGAACGTTTGTTGCTCACGCTAATATCCGCGGATGAAATCAAATGAACGAAAAAACTCCTTGAAGAATGAAAATGTCTTCTGATCCAAATGATCTCGATTTATATTGAAATCTTTCGAAAGAAATAGTAAATCGAGCATTCAACAAAACTTCGTCGTACGACCACTTCATATTTATGAAGTGCATTATCATTGCCATTTAGCAATGATAATTTTACAATGATACAGAGAAGGGTCCATTCATAAAGAGAAGACATATTTGGAGAGGTTGAAGGCAATCGTATTTATTGACACACCGTACATATAATACGCCGTTCATACCGCGAGCCGTATGTTCAGTGAACTGTATGAACTGTGCGTCGCACAGAGCGCGCGTTGCATACAATTAGACCTCGTGCCGAGACACCGTACCTATATCGTGTACCATATACACCGTTGATATACCACGTACCGTATATACACGGTGTACCGTACACATACCGTGTCACATATACCGTGTGCACTACTTATCGCATGGTATACATGTAGCACGTCTTTTACTGTATATCATGTACCCTACACTCGGTGCATTAGACGAAGTGACAACCACACCATTTCCAAAAGACATTTCCTCACGTGAGTATTTTTCACTCGCCGAATTGAACCTTCGGGCGAGCGGGGGGTGCGCGGAGACTCACCGTGCGCTTGAAGAGGCCTGTCGTAGCGAGGGAGGTGGGAGCGTCTCCCTTGACGATCGTGTCCAGCTTGAGAGCCTGGCCAAACCTGACGAACTCCACCTGCACGGCAAGCAGGTCTCAGCCAGTACCATACAGGGCAAATGTGAAGAATTTTAAGCGTTTTAGTAAGGCGTCAGAACGAAGCAAGACCGTCGCCAAGCTCCGATATAACGAGAAAACAATAAAAATGGATTGGGTCTGTGAACAAATTACAGTTATGGATGTTGAGTGTGAGAAGTATTCGGCGACAACGAATCAGCAGCAGTTGCACTTCTTTAGGAAGTGTTGTTCGGGAAATATTTTTTACAGCTAAGAGTACGAGAAGTATTTCAAAGGTGTACATTCTCCCACGGAAATACAATATCAAATCTCAGATTCACTATTATAGAACTATGAATAATATGCTGATGTGAACTTCACTATTTTGCATCATGAAAGCATCCGTGTAAGCTTAGAAAAGAATTCCTAGTTACTCATTTTTCTGGTGTTAACATGAATACTGTAATACTTTTTTAATCTAAACATTTTGGCAAATTTCCCAAATTTATAGAATACTTCACTTTTCATGCCGCTGGATTGTAAACGTCCATAGGCGCGAAACTTATACCTTTCTCGAACAAACGAACTTACAGTCCGGTTTCATAAGAATGCTGCTAGCTTTAGCATAAGCTAAAGCCTGTGTGCTGCCTGTATTCATAGACCAGCAGCTGGTTTCACACAAGAAGGCATGTGTAGCTCCATAATTGATTGCTAAAATTGCTCAACACGTGAACTGGACATGGCCGCACCTGACGAGCTTCCTCCTTGCGGCGGGACGACTTGGGAGGGTCGGGCAGCACGTCACTGAATGCCCGTCTGTTCAGCATCGTCTGGTGGGGGGGACATTACTTCAGCACGCACAACTCCCCAATATACTGAACAAAAAATGCAGCAGTAGTGTATGTTTTCGTACCGTTACTGGTCTGCAAATTTGATACGTCATTTCACGCCAATTTTATAGCTCTATCATTAGAGTTCATTAGCACAACATGTTATAATACTACCCACACACTAATTTTATAGCTCTATCATTAGAGTTCATTAGAACTACATGTTATAATACTACCCACACGCCAATTTTATAGCTCTATCATTAGAGTTCATTAGAACTACATGTTATAATACTACCCACACGCCAATTTTATAGCTCTATCATTAGAGTTTATTAGAACTACATGTTATAATACTACCCACGCGCCAATTTTATAGCTCTATCATTAGAGTTTATTAGCACATGTTATAATACGACCCACACGCAAATATCATGAGAAACGGTTTTGTGAGATGTTTCTAGTTACGATGCAAGGAGTGCAGTCCTCAAATGTTGGGCGACAAGAGCATACAACTGATCACGGGAACATGCTGATAGCCATTCCAGTCGTGTAAATTTAGTTGATCAGGTCTTCTACAACGAAAAAATGTAATGTGCGTGAATATTCTATTCGTTTGTTAGATACTCACTTTGCCCATATCTCTCGTAATGTTGTACTTTCGTTCCGTTGGAAACGGGAGCTTGAGAAAATAAACTTATCTCGCAAAAAGTTCTTGAAATTACTCCCCTCACAATACTATGTATATTACAATTATTGGAGTGCCTGTATAAAAAATAACATGCAATTTCTCCGAAAACAAGTCAATAGTATTATATGTATTTACCAATGTACAGTTTTCAAGCATTCTTGATTTATAAAAATACTAAGTATATTAAAAAAAGTTGAAAAAATGCTAAGTATATTTTCAAAAAATTCTCAAAAGTTGTACACAATCTTATACAATGAATTTTTTTATCATACAATGAAATCGTCCACAGATGCGTCTTTTATTATTTCCAAAAAATTTTGTTCTGTTCCTTGTGGTCTTTCAAATGCTGCTCTCTACTGAAGAGTCCGAATGCTTGGGTAATCTATTTATTTATCTATCTCCATCTGCATTCATATAGGTAAACAAAAGTGCTTCTTTTTTACAAATTTAAGAGAAGACCATGAGATACTTTTGCTTGCTGATTTTGTAGTCACCTTTTTCGATTTTTCGTACAAAGGATTTAATGGCAGGGCAAACATCAAATTTTCAAAATCAGGAATTTTGAAGCTTTATTGTCCATCATTTCTAAAGTGACATACATTCATTATCAACGAAATCAAGGTAAATATTTTACTTTTCCATGTTGGAAAGCTCCATCAATATTCTTGCGAAATTACTATACCCGACTAGACTGGCTGTGGCTGAAGCCAGCCTAAACAAGGATGATCTACATTCGTAGACTGGCTGTAACTGAGGTCATCCTCGTGAAGGATGAAGCTGCAGCTATTAACTTAGTTATAAAATTTCACGAAAACGATGAAATTACTTTCAAGAAGTATTTTAACGTGTCCATAACACCACCGGATCTTGCTTCAGGCAAACGAAGACCTAACAAATTTGCCACCAAAAATTTAATTCATCTTGATCTCCAGAATAAATGTGCGCCGCACCCGAAATATCGGAGAATAAAATACCAAAACGCTTACCATCAGAAATTTAACTTTTACTCTGCACCATCCGTTAAATTTTGTGCAAGAAGATTCGAAAAAGGTAACGAAAAAATTATATGCAAAGGTATTCCTTGGTTATTAATGAAAGTATCTAAAACTCTGATCATCTCGCTCGCTTACTTGTTTGAAGCCGTGTGCACTCTTTAGTAATAATAAGGCAGAAATTCAAAACTCATACGTCAGTATGTAAACAAGGGTTTTTCCATCGTATCATGGTTACGGTCTAGTGGGATTANATCAATGGATTACTTTCTTTGGCTCTTGATATATTTTAGGAAATTCAATTATGTACTAAAACACTGTTATCGTCCTTAAAGTTGTTGCTTGATCGGTTGGTCCGTCTCTCTGTCAAGCTCTTGAGGATTTTGATAGGAAAAATTCCACGTCCGCATTCCTGAACTAATAGCGAGACCGTCAAATGATGCAGTCTGTATCAGTGATACAAAAAATATCATTATTTCATGCCAGAGTTACAGCAAATAAGAGGGCATCTTGAGAACATAACGTCATTCGTCCAGCCATTAGTGAAGGGTGCGTCTCCCATTAAAGAAGAACCGTTGAAGGCTCGAATGGGGCTTTAAAATAGTGACATGACGGGTTATAGGTATTCTATTTCTCAAAGAAACTGAAAAAAACTCCCCCAAAAATTAATGAAAGTGAAACTGGAGCTAAAAGTTCTCGTATATTATATTGATTTTCAAATTTCACTCAATGCTCTTATTATACTGGTAGTTTAGAGAGATAGATGTTGAGTTCAGAAACAAGATTAAATGAGCTGGGTATGCGAGCTATCTCAGAAAACTTGCACTCATTCTAACTCTGTCTATAACATTTCCGTCAGTTTGTTACAGGCAAAGGCTGATTTGTCACAAACGAAATCTGAGTTGTCACAAACGAAATCTGAAATGTCACAAACGAAATCTGAGTTGTCACAAAAGAAATTTGATTTGTCTCAAATCTGATATCTCACAAAAAAAATCTTACAAAAGAAGTCTGAAATCTCACAAAAGAAATCTGAAATTTCACAAAACAAATCTGATTTGCCACCCACGAAATTTGACAGTCACCAACGGAACTTGAATTGTCAAGCGAAAGAGGCTAGTCGCTGCTAGTTGACACAAGCGCTGCCCTAACAAACAGGCTAGTCCACTCACGCCTCTGGTGTCGCTAATGTGCTCCTGGTAGAGGTCCCTGATGAGCATGTCTAGAGTGCGCTCTCTTTTCTGCGAGAACGTGGGCGTGTTCAGGGTCGCCTTCTCTCCGTTAATCACTGAAAAATACACCAGAAGTGGGCAGTTAGAGGGGAGCAAGGGCTTCCGAACACAAGTAATGTAACCCATAATACGTGTACATTATCTCAAGGCTATTATCCTCACATACGGGATAAAGATATTATAGAACTGATGTTATATTACTATTACTAACATATCCTCATTTACGATTGAAAGTAAGCTGAGAACTATACACACAAACATACCATGTTAGTTTGGGTCATTTGAGGAACATACTCCTCAGATGACTTAATTTATCTTATATAAGTTGCTGCACCTATTTTGACTATAATAGACGAACTCATCGGTGAGATCGCTGAGAGTCAACGATCAAGCGCGCATTTCACAGCCTCATCAGCTCGGCAACGGGCTGACGAGTCGACAAGCTGGTTCATAAAAAACAATGAGCACCGTTCGGTGAGTTGCAGATGATCGAGTGCAGTGTTTTGAAGGACGTCATCCTCTAAATCTAGCGGGATTTCCGCCCTGAGGAAAACAAGTCATTACCCTGCCAGCGGCTGCATCAACGCGAGCACAATGGTGGCCGTGATCTCAGCTGGGACACAACGAGACATCGCCGAGAGGCGTCCGACCTCCAGTTGTCACTCCTTGTACAGGGCTGTATTGCGGCCCATACGATGATAAAGCAATTATGACGAGTTAGGTTATTTCTTATTTGTTAGTTAGGTTATTTACTGAACATCGGATGGTGACAAATTCTTGTGAGAGATATGTGTACGGGTTTGAGGTTTCATTAATGAGCATAGAAATACACTTGAAATTCAGCAAAAACCGGGTGGTGAAGTAAAGGATTTATTAATTCGAGTTATTCTTCAGTTGATTTAGTGACCGTGTCAACAGAATGTTTTAACTATCATTGGAACACGTGTCAGGGTAAATTTCTACACCATTGAGAATAGACAGCGGCAGTTCACAGCAGAAACTAATGGAGAAAGTAAAAGTATTCACTGACTTCCATCAGTTTAAAGCTCGTGCCAAATGAAAGTTAAATTTACCACCGAAACGAAAGTCGAAGTCAAGTCTCTATGACTCTAAAAGTATGTACGTACGACAATGAGCGCGAGAGGAAAGAAAAAAAAGACTTACATTTTACGAGGAGAAATTCTCTGAACTCGTCATGGTTGTGGAAGACGCACGACCCTGACAGCGACGGCCCGAAGAGCGGCACCGACTCTTCCGAGTACACATGCAGTCTGTAGGAGCCGTCGTCTGCGTTGTACGTCACCAGCGCAAAGATGTCTGTTCACGTGCGTTAATTAAGGAACTCATTTCTTCCAATGTAGAAGGAAGAATTACTTAATTATATCATAAAATGAGAGTTATGTGTCATTTCTCCGAACATGTGCCTGAATCTCACTTGGAAGATGCGTAAACATTAAATGCTTTACAATGTACAGAACCCCAATTTGAAATAAATGCTAAACTATATGCCAAAGCAAATTTCCATGAGTTAAAACCATGGCTAGAACCTTGACGTAATCTAAGATTGAGTTAATGTTCAAACTTTTCACAAGGGATAGGAAGGCAGGATAAAATAAGCTGACGTAAATCTATCTATCTATATAATACTAAAACTCTGGTCGTCTTGCTTGTTTGCTTGAAACCGTACTCACGTTTGTCTGTCGGCTCTGAGATATTCGAAATTTATACTCTTCAGTTAATCCTGTATTGTGGATACCGACTTAACTGCACAGGATATATTTCTGGATACGCTTTGATTTTGATTAAATTTTACCCAACGGGTCACGTGTCGTCTAGTATAATACTAAAACTCTGGTCGTCTTGCTTGCTTGCTTTCTTGAAACCGTGCACACGTTTGTCTGACGGCTCTGAAATATCCGAAATTTATACTCTTCGTTTAATCCTGTATTGTGGATACCGACTTGAATGTATCGGATATATTTCTGGATACGGTCTGATTTTGACTAATTTTATTTGACCCAACGGGTCACGTGTCGGCTAGTACTTACTATTGCCAATGTGTTCGCCAACCCTATCCGTATCACTGATACCGCTCGCTTAGAGACAATTTCAAGTATTCGACGCACGACGAGGAGGAAATTGATTCGAAATTAGGAAAATATGCATTCGAGAAGTCCAATTTCAAATTTGGAAAATAGCCCATTCTGAAATTATTAACAACCACAAAAGCAAAGTTCACTTGCGCATGCATCTATTAGGACCTCGACCAAAGCTTTTATCGAACATGCAAACATATGTACGTATATATACAAAGCCTGCAACACAAGGGGTAAGGGTAGCAAATTGCCATTGTATTTAGATACTCTCGACTGGAGATCAGGTCAGACCTTCAGATCCGCAAAATCATATTGCGACAGCTTGTAGCAGCACAGGAATGAGCAGCAAGATTAGCGACCCCGACTCCCGGGCCCGTTGATGACTACGGACTCGCTTCACATGCCATTCAAAGACAATAAAGTGCTCGCTCAGGAAGTTATATCTTTTTCGCTATTTCAGAACAAAATTTGATTGAGTGAAGATACATATAATTCACGCTAAACTCGAGATTATGGAGTCATATATCCAAGCCCGGAAAATAAAGAACAAGTCCGGAGTTCTGAAGAAACAAGCCACAAAATGGCAAAGAATACGAGTAACGGAGCACCGCAGCAACCGTCTACGAAGTACGCATTACAAGGACCTAGGGAGTCGGAGCTCGAGTGGGGAAGGTGCTCTCAGCGCGAGAGCCTGAGGGCAGCATTAAGTTTACAGCGCAGGCCGGGACGAGGTGTGGCCTCGGGGCGCGAAGCAGCACATACATCATTTAAGAACAGTATTGCTGAGGATGAGCAGGATATCCATTGCAAAACATCTCAAGCTATTGACAGCCTGAGGGCGCAGCCGTGTATCGTGTTACGAGGTCGTTCGTGCTGCACAATCTCGAGGTAGTGCGGCGTGTTGCGCCAGCGCTGGATATTATGTCCCCATCGAGGCACATTCACGACATGGGCAGCATGGAAGTGTGTAAGTGCTCGTTATTATACCAGGGCTGGAGCCCTGAGAGTTTAAATATATATTCATATGGAAGTGTAGAACAAGGGAGGAGAAAGAAAAAGAGAAGTAAGAACAAAAAGATAAGGAAGAGAAATAACTTGAATGAGGAGGAGGGGGAGGGGATTAAGAGTAGGACTGGAAAGACAGCTAGATTGAGAAAGAATACAATTCTCCAAGTCCATAACTACAAGCTTTCAACATTCAAGGTTTTACTTCTGTGAGAGGGCATCGCACCTCCACGACTGCTTCAAACAGGGCTCGTGGCCCCCCNCCTCAGGGGCCTCAGCGGGGCTGGTCCATTGTCGCCGCACGCAAGCGCCAATCACGGTTCCGAGCTGATTACTGATTTGGGAACTTTCTACTGATGACAGGTAAAAAAATTAACGGAAATTTTTCTGATGTAGGAATAAAATAAGCTATGAGTGCATTGTGGGACAGTCACTCAATCTGCAAATAAAATTCAGGATTCTTAGCCTGCGAGTAAAAATATCGGTGCATAAGTGGTGCCCATTCTGGTTACATTGCTTAATGAAACCGCACTAACATCCATGGGCTGAAATCCTACTCGGAGCTAGTCACATGTTAAATTTTTATTCGTCATTATGAGTAGAAATCGGTGTCCCCTGCAGGTGAGTGGGTGACGGGCACTAGAGAGAGTGCGGCGCCATTCCTGCCTGGCTTAGCGATTCGTCCAGGAGGGCAGCCAGGCCACCTGGGGGCTGAAGAAGCGACCGCGCCTTGCAACTCCCAGTCAGCATAAAACATCCAAAGCCAGAAAACAAGGACCGTTTTCTTCCACAAGCTTCCGTGTGAGGGGAAATACCGAAGCATAAAATTATCGTTAGAATGGGTTCACCGAGGGAAAGGCTGTTGAAACGGGATGAATTTTTTCTTAAAGTTAATGATTAAACCGACACGAATAATGAAGGGATTTCCTTCAGGTAATATCATCAGGCGTTATTAAACTAACCTTGATTAGACGTCTGAGAATCTCAGTATAACTTCCCTGATGACTGGCAATCTCTAGAATTTCTAAAACAATAAAACAAGTTCGAGCAACATGCTCTCGGCTTCAACTGAGCAGCATCACTGAACAATTTCCAAAATGGAAAAATCGCAGGAGCGACATGCGCTTTGGTTTCATTTGAGAATCAGTGAACAATTTTTCCACGGAAAAATCGAGGAGCAAATGCGTTAGCGAACAATAGCCGACGGCGGAAAGTTATTACGCGGCGAGAGGAGCTCCGTGCAAATATTCTTGACAAAGCGATGCGAGGTTCTGATGTGCGATGCTCCTGCGGCACCGATCGGACGAGCGCTGTTTGTTGAGCGAGCGCTGGCGCCTGCAGCCACGCCACTCACGCTGATTAGCCCCGCTCTGAGTGGTGAGTGGCCGTGCAGCGTGAGTGGCGAGTGGCCGAGAAATGCTAGTGATGAGTGCACTAGCTATGCAGGGAGAATTTGTAATAGTGCTCCAACAGTTCGGCAATTAATGTACTTGAATAATTAAAAAGTCAAATTATATGCCTCGTGTACACACCTATATTAATTTCAACACGTTTTGTCGTTGGGTTTTCAACCCCTTACAACTACTGGCGTGGTGAGGGATGTGAGGAATGTGTGGTTCAAACTTCTTTCCGAAGGGAAGTACTCCCTGCTTACCTGAAAATTCCTCGACTGAGCCGGGATTTGAACCAGGGTCCTCTCAGTTACGAGGCTATCACGCTAGCAGTACGCAATGGAGCCCCCATCCAGCACACACAGCTGCCTTGCGTACACACCCCACACAGAACACATAGCCGCCTCGTGCCACACCCCACACAGAACACATAGCCGCCTCGTGCCATACCCCACACAGAACACATAGCCGCCTCGTGCCACACCCCACTCAGAACA